>OVBE01015651.1:0-11353 GCA_900406425.1 Iberis pinnata | reverse complement strand
CGTCACCGAGTATCATTAGATACCTCGAACCGCAAACTAGTGATATGTTTACGGCACATTTTGCCGATTGCCATCTTAATGAAGATGAATTTTTAGTGTTAGGGGGGGAGGAATTAAAAAAGATCTAAAAGAAATTACATGGTTTACACCATCTTTAGCATATCTTGATCCCCCTACAAAACAACGTAAAATGGAAGTACAAAAAATTGTACATCTTCAAAATTTGGCAAATAAATTACCAGATGCATTCACATATATAAATAGAGTGACAAAATCATATATACCCACTGCTAATGCCCCATCAAGAGTTAATATTTCTAAGGGACAAACTGATGGGAGCAAAGCGAATGAACCTAAGGTTCAGTTAAAGAGGGGGAGGCCAATGGGTTCTAAAGATAAAAACCCCCGAAAGAAAAAGAAAATGGGAGAAAAAAGTGAAATGGTTCTAGAAGAACTAAATAATAAAAAATGTCTTAAAGACATAAATGAAAAGGTTCAAGAAGAACCATATAAAGATATTCGTCAAGAAGACGAACCTAATATAGAAAAGTATGAGATTTCCATTAACTATGTCCATACTGGAAAATTATGGGTTAGACAAAAGATAGAAGATATTAATGTAACATTCTCCTTTTCTATTTCCAAAGACATGGATCATGAGAATGATGATCCAGACCCAACATCCGTATCAGAAAGGCCTGATTGGGAGAAATGGTAAATATCCATTTTAATTGAATTAGTCTCCCTTAATAAACGAGATGTCTTTGGACCTCTTGTCATTACACCTGAAGGTGTAATGCCAGTCGGATGTAGATGGGTCTTCGTGCGAAAAAGAAATGAGAAAAATGAGGTCACAAGATATAAAGCACGACTTGTGGCTCAAGGTTTTTCTCAAAGACCGGGAATAGATTATGAAGAAACATATTCTCCGGTAATGGATGCAATCACATTCAGGTAGCTAATGAATTTAGAAATGTACCTGATGGATGTAGTGACTGCATACCTATATGGATCGCTTGATAGTGATATATATATATATATATATATATATATATATAAATTCATGAAGGATTTAAGATCCCAGAAGGATCAAATATCACTAAAGGATCTAAAGAAATATGTTCAGTCAAATTACAGCGATCACTTTACGAATTAAAATAAGCTGGATGTATGTGGTATAATCGCTTAAGTGAATATCTTTTGAAAAAGGGATACGTCAACAATGCAATATGCCCTTGCGTATTTATTAAGAAATCCTCAAATGGATTTGTGATCATAGCTGTATAGGTTGATGACTTGAACATAATTGGAACTCAATGATGAAAAAACTCACATGAAAGAAGAGTTCAAACTGAAAGATCTTGGAAAGACAAAGTTTTGTCTAGGTCTCCAAATAGAGCACCTCCAAGAAGAAATCTTTGTGCATCAATCAACTTACACCAAAAGAATGTTAATACGCTTTAGTATGGATAAAACGAATCATTTGAGTAGTCCAATGGTTAATAGATCCCTTGACATTAACAAGGATCCATTTAGACCTCGCGAAGATGACGAGGAACTCTTAGGTCCTAAAGTACCATACATGAGCGCTATTGATGGGCTTATGTATCTTGCAAATTGCACTAGACCAGATATAACATTTGCTACTAATCTGCTTGTAAGATACAGTTCGTCACCTCCGCGCAGACACTGGAACGGGATAAAACACATATTCTGTTATATTCAAGGTACAATTGATTTATGACTATTTTATTGTAGAAAATCTGCGTTCGGTCTAGTCGATTTTGCATATGCAGGTTATTTATCCGACCCTCATAAGGCTCGATCGCAAACCGAATATGTTTTTACATTTGGTGGAACTGCAATCTCGTGGCGCTCCCAAAAATAGACTTTGGTCGCCACCTCTTCAAATTATGCAGAAACAATTGCTCTTCATGAAGCATGTAGAGAATGTGTTTGGCTCATATCCCTGACTCAGCATATACAAGAAGCAAGCAGTATAGCAGTCAATAAAGAGCCAACAAAATTANGAAGACAATGCTGCTTGTGTCGCCCAACTCAAAGAAGGATATATCAAGAGCGATCGGACGAAGCACATTCCTCCAAGATTTTTCTCTTACACCAAAGAACTCGAGAAAAAGAGGAAGTTAACGTCTAGTATATTCGCTCAAGCAACAACCCAGTAGACCTTTTTACCAAGGCACTTCCCACTACGATCTTTCGAAAGCATGTTCTAAGTATTGGAATGCGTCACCTACATGACCTATGAAGAAAATTTTATACACGTCCTTTCGAGGGGGAGATTGTGGCACTGTACTCTTTTTCTCTCGTCATAGTTTTTATCCCACTAGGTTTTTCCATGATTAGGTTTTTAACAAGGCAAAACACAATCTCTAAATAAATAATAAGAGGGACTATTATAATATATGGATAATAACGTTTAGTATTATCCATTTAGAATAATCTAAATTTTATACGTATAGATGTACATATACATATGATCCTATAAATATGTGCATACAAAGTTAAAATAAGACCATCCCTTAGTTTCTTTCTTTCTCTCGCAACAACATTATAAAACCAAAAGTCAATCTCTCTCTACATACGTAGAGCTTATAATAATATATAATTATACATAACAATTTACTAATTTTCATTTTCTAAACTAGTTAGAAGTCTCGACAAAAAAAAAAAAAACTACATAACAAATTATAATTTCCTCTAATTTTCATTTTCTAAAATAGTTAGAAATCTCAACAAAAAAATAACTAGTCAGAAGTCAGAACTTTTTGTAGCAACGAAACTACTCTTTAAATGCTTTAAGCATAGCAAGTTGGCGGCCAGATTTGCTTCGCCGAGTCTTTCTCATCAGTTGTTTCCAATACTACTACTTCATATGTTTTCATGTATCTTTTTGTATCCGTTTTAGACTAAAGCTTTTTTTTCTTGTGTTTTATTGCTAAAGTTGTTCTAATTTTGTATTTTCATGATTTGTACATTGCTACCTTCAATAGAAAATCTTTTAACAATAAAAGCATAACATATTAAAACATATTTTTTGTCATTAGATTATAATATGATAAAACATGATACAATCTAATTGAACACGATTTAAAGTCTGAGACTAATACGGAGAACGATGCCATCATGAAACATATCTCTGGATCTAAAACCCAAACAAAGGACACAAATTACATTCAAAAGACACTTACAATGATCACACCCTAATCAAAAGATAAAAAGAGAAAAGACTCTGAAAAGCGCCTGATCTAGCTCAAAATAAAAATGACGCTCCACAACAATCTCACCAGGAGATGGACAGTACCACCCCAATATAGCACGACCTCCTATGGTGAATCAAAGGTACCTCGTAGGATTGGAACATAAGATCTCTACCGGCGAAAAGGACCTCAAACAATGGAGAAGCACCTGAAGATCACTGGAATAAACGGCGCAAAAAAAGACCACATATTAAAATGTCTAAGGAGAAACTACAAGAGATGACCACTACAAACCGATCTAAAGGGTAAATACAAGGAGCGACACTATCAAAACAGGAGAATACTCAACAGAAAGACGAAGGAACATCTGCCCGCACACTGACTGGATAAACCGATGACTGAAGATAAGAACCGCACTAACCTCGAGCCAAAATGAGACACTAATAGAGAACCAACTCTATGAAACCAAACAACTGGGGCTAAACCATGAAACCGCAAAAGGACTATAGCAAGAACAGGGGACACACCAACTAACCAACACCCTCGAAAAACACACCAGAGATCCGACCCTAGAAGCAAAGAACAAGCAAGTTACCAGCCACAATCCGCGACAGAAGCCAAGGATAGGTGAAACGTTAGAAGAGGAACCCACAACAGAAGACGGAGCTAAGAGCCGAACGAAAGACACCGGCGGAGAGGGATGAAAGAAAGCCCAAACGACAGCCACGATTCTGAGAAAAAGACGAAAAAATTAAGCAGGAGAGAACAGTCGTNAAACCCCCCCCCCCCCCCCACACCTTCGGTAGTACAGTATGGCAGTGTTAAACATCAGAAACGCCATAAACTCCTCGCACCCGGACCAAGCCACCGAGACACATCTCCGTCCACGCCAAAACCCAAAAAGAAAACCGAAAATAAAGCTAGATGCAAGAGCAACAAAGCAAAGACAAAGCAAACGAAACTAGGAGGGGACTGACGACATGGGCTAAAGAAGTCGCTGGTACTAGTGCTAGTTCAAACAAGCATAAAATTTAAATCTATTTTTTTTTTTTAAATGGTGTTTGAGAAAGAAAAAAAAAGGATTTTTTAATTTATGAATGTGTACTTTGGACGTTGCAATAGAAGAAGAAACCTTAACTATGTTTTTTGAAGTAGGTGTCCCATACTGCGCATGTGAGCCCAATTCAACTAAACATATCTGTTACCATACAACATAAGATTATCAATTAATGTTTCTTCAGTTCTTTAAAAGAAAAGAAAAAAAAATCTTGTTTCATAAAGATAATTTTTTGTTTGTTTTTCTTTCCAGCTTTATTAATCAATGATAAATAAATTGTACACTAAATTATTAGTTGAAAATAATAACTTATTGAACCTATCAAAAATTGATTAAAAATAGTTGTAATATAAATAAGCATTTAAATTAATTGTGTTTAGTATTGGGTATAACAATTAATTTATAGTGACCCCAACACACTAAACTGAGCAACACAATATGTTCAACCACTCTCATCCCAAAATAAATGTTGTCTTTGTACCCTTCAAAAGCTACTTTTGGTCCAAAACCCAATACCCTTTTAAACATAGACAGTTTTTTGGGGTCTAAAAGTGCATACTAAATAGTAGTAGTAAATTTGTTTGACAAAAAAATTGTATATAGATTTTAAGCATTTAAATTTTGTCTTACCTATGAAGTATGGACCAACGATATTTGTCCTATCCTCTAAACACTTTCTTCTGTCTTTGGTGTCACAAAACTATCAATTATATTTTCTTTTCAAATAACAAAATTTCATATCATATTTGAATTGATTAAGGTTTGAAATATTCTAATACTTCATCTATTTCAAAATATATAGTCTTTTATCTAAAAACACAAATATTAAGAAAAATTACGAAATTCTTTTAACATGTCATTTAATATTAATTATAAAAAATTCAATCAGTTAATATCAAAACTGTATTATATAATTTGTTATATATATATTATTTATAAATTACATAGAATTGGGTACATTTTATATTTAAAACAAAAAGTAAAAATTCTTAAAAATCTTAAATTTTGAAAAATAGGAAACTTTAACATACAAATGCATAATAAAAATGTGCTTTCTGACTTGGGTACCACTGTGAACCGTGTGTCTTTCATGCGAATAAATTCCATTGATCATTAATGTCAATCAATGCCAATTTGTCATTTGGTGAAACACATGCTTTTACTTACACTTTCAAATTCAGTTACAACGACAAATATTGTAAACCGTTATATATACCTCAAAATGATACATATGTTTCAAATACATATGTTTACACTACCTCTGCGTAGTAAAACGACACATTCGATAACAAACAAATGAAACAGCTAGATATATGTTTTTAGTGTATCGAGTAATGAGACCCTAACAAACTTATAAGTGTTTTAGTTATACTTATAGTTAATAAATGTAAGTAAAACTTTTTTAAAAAATTGTGGTGTAAATAAACTGTATGTTGCCAAGACATCTGTGTAGAATTGTTCGTTGTGTTTCCAAATGTTAAATGGAGTTATATTGAAATCATCATTAATAATTAAACCAAAAAAAAAAAAATAAGATTGTGATTTCTATAATGGTTGTATCATATAAAAAGCATCGACAGATAAATGTTTGTTGACAATATAGATTTAAGAATAATTTCATAAAATACCATATCTGTTCTAAAACTACTAACATATTCATAATTTTTTCGAAAATATCATTAATTAATATGTTATTTCTTTCAAAAATATCAAAAACATAAAATTTGAATTTTAAGGTTTTGAAATTTAATTTTCTGGATTTAAATTCACTAATTAAGATTTATAATTTAGTTTTGAAAGATCTAGAGTTAATTTTGAAGATTTAGGTTTAACTTTGAAAATTTAAAAGTATTTTATTTATGAAATTATTAGAACACAAACATTCGTATAATATGTTTTAAATAATGAGAGTGTTTAGTATATTTGAAATACAAAAAATGGTATTTTTGAGAAATTTTCTAAATTTTATTAGCAATTGTTATTGACGTACAATATTATATTTTTGCCATTCGCAAATTTATCCATTAGTCGCATTGGAGAGATGCAATGACATGCACTGATGCACACATAGAAAACAGTCTGTAACAGAAGAAAATATCATATGATGACAAAATAAAATCAGGCTTAATTATCTATTAAAAAATGTTTCTTATAGAAGAAAAACAAAAGAAGTAAAGAATAGATTGTTAGCATAATACAGAATAATAGTGATTTATTTACATAAAAAGATGAAGACAAGTCAAACGGGACAAATGTAACCAAATCGAAATTACCCGCCAATAAAGCTATACACAACTCGAAGCCTGACGTCACAGCCTTATCGAAGTTACGAAAACACCCCTACACTCCCTCTTATGTAAAGGGGTATTTTTGTCTTTTTATAGTTCCCTCTCAATTATCCAATCACATCCAATTTCTTCGAGTATATTAACATAATAATCCACGTAAGATATGCTTGCACGCGCATGCGACGGTGTCGTTTTGTATTTAAAATGGCCGTTTTGTCGCTTTTTTAATAATTAATTAATTAAAACAGTTTAAAAGAAAAGAAAAAAAAAGAAAAAAACCTGTGTAGGCAAGTGACGTTTATTTCCTTTCCTGCATTGTTTCTTTCTTCTTCTCAATCTGCTTACTGATGAAATCACAGAGATTATTAGGGTTTCTTCTCATCGGATTCGTCTGGTGCTGATTTTACGGACGTAGAATCCGCCACTCGTTTTCTCTCTACTCTGTTCATTGTCTGTTTTTGTTTACCAGAGAAAGAGAGAGAGTGTGTGTGACTGTGGAGGTTTGCGAAAGAGAGAGATATGGAGTCGGATGAAGAAATGGAGGAGATAGAGGAGCTGTTGGTTTTCGAAGTGACTGAAATTGATTTAGAGTATGAGTTTGATGCTTCTCATTGGTGCGATTTCACTCGGGAAGAATCGCCTTCTGAGTCTCGTGTTGCCGAACTCTGGTTCGACACTGCTGAGTCATACCCACCGTCTCGTGAGTTATATCGCTCGTACGATTTTATTGTTTTCGTGATTACTCTCGTTTTCGTCGAGCGTGTTGCGAAATTTAGTAAAATACGTCATCGTAAAGAAAATTCATTAGTATTAAGGGATAGTTGAATTTTGACGCGAATTCTTAGGAGTTTGATTGAGATATTATCCTTCAATGTGATTGTTACTTGTGTTTAGGAATCCATTTGCTGACTTGATTTCGCTTTTCCTCGTACTTTGAGTCATTGAGCATTGAATGTACAAAGTGTAATTATGTTATTTCATTTTGTGCTTTCAGCTTTTGCAATCAAACTTCTAATGAGAGAGGAGAATTCTGATAACAAGACTGAGCCTTCGTCACAACCTGAATATAGAGAGGTTACAGCTGATGTCCGGGAGAGTGACATAAGTCTCTCCCAGCAATCAGAAGATCTAGCCACCGATGTGAATGAATCGGGTGAATATAGAATGTTGATTTACTTGATATAGCTTTGTATATGTTGGATAACTAACCAGAAAATTTGTAAATGGATTTTGTTTTCTTTCAGTAAATGGAATGACTTCTGGGGTGTTTAATTTCAATCAAGGTGGTAGTTTGAAGAAAGTTCCAAACCAGTCCTTACATAAAGGTGATGATCACTTTACTATCATTTTCTTATCTTGTTCTGTATTTTAGTTTATTGATCAAACTCATTTTCCCCTACTTTGATACATTATAACTGGTAATTTTACTTCCTGATTAAGATCTCACTTTCTCTTCTTCCACTAGGACCAACATTAAGCAATCACATACACACTAATAAAGTGAAATGCCAACCAAAGTCAAGCACCAAGCCAATACCTAGAAGCTCAACATTGCTGAAACCTACTGCTAGCCAACTGGCGAAGCAAGAAAATGCCAGGTGACTATGAGAAGAGATCATTTTTGGTTTTATTTCTTCTGTCAATTTAGAGAACTTAATAAGTGGTTATTTTGTTGCTTCAAGACTCCACATGCAAATGGATGGATATAAGGAGAAAGGCTTGTGCCCTTCATCTGAATCTGAAATACAAGCTACTAAAAGACAGAAGCTGGATGGAGGTCTACTTCGTAAGGTAGTGTGTTTAGTTATGACTTTCGTTATATCTAGTTCCTTTTAAAAAATTGTGGTTTAAGCTTTTGACTAGTGGCAATAAACGAAATTGTGCTTATCTATTCGTAGACCTCCAAATAAGCTCTTTTTTGTTTCAGGTTGCTGAAACAAAGCAGGAGATGAATTTTGTCCACAAAAAGAAGGTTGCTCTCTGTCTCTTGAGTACTCCAGAACTTATGCAAAGTTCAACCCTTTTTTGTTGAAAGAGAGTAGCCAGTGAGCTGTAATCCATTTAATCGCTTGCTATATGGTTTGGCAGGAAAGGGTTCTGGATAGAAGCTCACAAAACGTTAGGATAAAGATTACTGTCCCCCAGGACCCTGTTTTTGCAACATCACAAAGAGCTAATAGGATACGGTTAGGGCCTAGACATTAACTGACAGAACTTTCGTTTGGGAAAGCTCATATCTTACAACTTCTTGCATCAATGATTATTTCAGGCGGAAGGACGATGCTAAGTTAAGCCAGGACTGCACAGCTGTGTATAGATTCAAAGCACGCCCCTTGAACCGAAAAGTTAGTGTTTGCTAATTACTTAACATGGAAGTCATTTCAAAATTGTATCCCAGCTCAAGCATGTGTGTGTTATTAGATATTAGAGGCTCCTTCATTGCCCATCCGGAAGAAGAGCACTCCTAAACTACCAGAATTTCTAGTAAGCGTTTAAAACTCAATTGTGCCAGTGTTTCTCCATGTTCTTGAAGCTTTATAGTCTATACTTTAGAATCATATTTCTTGGATATCTTGTCAGGAATTTCGCTTGAAGACCTCTGAAAGAGCTATGCAACATTCATCAGCAGTAACAACATTGTCATATCAGGAAAATAATCATCATAAGGTTATACATCAACTGAACTTACTGGCTGTGTATATACAGTTGATATTCATCTGGAGAAATATAGAATTCTCATATTTATGAGCTTAAAGGATTGAATTTTATTTTATGACAGGGGTCAGATAAGCCTGATACGACAGCATTTCTTGACGGTGTTAACAGAGAACCAAGAAGGTACTACCTATAAAATCACAGATGATATAGAAAGATACGAGAGTTCTTATTCCAAATTCTTGTATGAAACAATTATAATAATTTCAACAGACCAAGAGCTACGGATATACCTAAGGATGATGATGGAAAACATACTTTCAGAGCCCGTGCTCCTAGCAATAAGGTAATTATATATATTTTCTTCTTTTCTGCGCTGCTTTTTCTTGCATCAAAATTTTCATATATAGGTTTTGTTTCTATTAAACAGATACTTTCAAGTAGAGGAGACACTGGCATTATCAGAAAAAGCGAGCGAGAAACTACAGTTCCCTTGGTATGTCACTTGGTGTCTAAATATATAATATAATATCTGCGTGGAGTTTTTTTGTTACATAGACTCAAACTGTGCTTAGACTCAAACCCAGGAGCTTAGTTATCAGTCGGAAAGGAGGACTGAACCAGATTTGCCAATAGACCGTTTCAGTAAGGTACAATTTCACAGCTTCTTAATCATTCTTTCCTAGAACATTCTTTTATCTATCTTTATATAACAATGGTTTAAGTTTTACATTTTACAGCTCTCAATAAAGTCAGAACTCCAGCCAGACAATGGATCTCGGTCAAGATATCCTCAACCTGAATTAGTAAAGGTGTAGCTCATGTTCTCAATTTCATTTTGTATATTTCTATCTTCCAGTTCCAGCTTAAGAAATCATATTGAGTTTCACAATCTTTTGCTTGTGGGTGGAGTAAGGGCTCAAAGGAAAATAGACTGAACGCAATCCAAACTGCAAATGAAGTAAGCAAGCCTGCCTAATGATTGGAATTCCTTTAGTATCTTAAAACATTGAGTAATAGTAAGCACATTGCAGAGAACAAGCAAGGCTACAGGAAAACCGATGGTACAACGCGGTATAGTTCCTGAAGCCAGCCGGCAATGGACCACCTAGAAGCAACTAAACTAACAAATAATATACAAAAGAAGGAAGATCATTGCTGTTTTCGATTTGGCAGCAGTATAGGCATTCGCTGACAGAGTGACAGTAGAAAAGCCTTTTTTAGTTATAGGAAACAACTCCTTTTTTCCTTTATGTATATTATGAAGAAGTAAAACTATCTCTCAGGGGCTATGATATTGACATTTGTTGTCGGTTAAATTTGGCAAATGAAATGTATATTGATAGATACTCATTTCTTGATTTAAATGGAGATACATAAAGATAGCCTTGCTGAGTTTCTGAGGTGATTTGTAAATGTATTGCTGTCTGTCATAATTCATAAAATAGTATAAAATAGTTTCAAAAATAAAAACAGGATTTTGGCTTCGCCCGGGTTCGAACCGGAGACCTTCAGTGTGTTAGACTGACGTGATAACCAACTACACCACGAAACCTTGTTGTTCATGTCATTTGATGATTTATATAAGTATGTCATTCTTTGTGGGATTCATTTATGTTTCGTTAGTTTCCATCTTTTTGTTAATAAAAGAATTATATTTTTTTGAAGAAAAGATATATATATATATATATATATATATTAGTTTAATATGTCTTGTTTAAGTTGTCTTCTTCTTAGTTAGTGTTACGAAATTAGCTTATTTCTAGTTGACCAAGTCATCAATTAGTTAGTCATTTGTTTCAACTAAGTGGGTTAGTGTTGTAGCCATGTTTAGCTAGTTTTTAGGATTAGTTTGATTCACGTTCGTTTAACTTCCTGTAAGGCTATACNATTTTCTCTTTATAATTATTGAAGTTATTTCAGCAAATTGTTTCTTAACTTTAACAATCTGGTATCAGAGCAAACTTCAAGCAGAGAGATAAGAGAGAATGGGATCAGAAGGAAATGGTGCTTTTTCGGGACCAGAAATCCCGAGATTTGATGGCGACTATGATCATTGAAGCTTGGTCATGGATAATTTGCTTCGGTCCAAGGAGTATTGGACTGTTGTGGAAACTGGTTTCTCAGAACCA
>OVBE01015650.1:0-11353 GCA_900406425.1 Iberis pinnata | reverse complement strand
GTTTTCACTTTCTCTAGATTACTGACTTAGATTAATTGCTGAGATTAGGATTGGAACACCATTACTGATTGCTTGTTTATGAAAGTTATGGTCTTTTGAGTTATTGATGAATTGATGCTAGCTCTGACATGATAGGACTTAATTTAAATATATTCTTGCTTATGGTGTTGATATACTCTGAGAATTAGGTACCTTGCTCTTCAGTGTTCTGTAAAGCCGACAAGTTCTTTCAGTACGGCCCGTGTCCTTTCTCTCTCCCCCTTAAGAAAATATAAAAAACTGGTCTAGAAAAAGAGTTGAAAGCGTGACCTAGAAGTCCGTAGTCATTTCCGGGCTACAAAAGGCAGTAAGAAAGAAAAGAAAAACGCAGAAAAGTGCGAAAAGAAAGAAAAAAGAAGTGAGAAAGGGGGAAAAAGTGGAAGTCGGTTGATGCTCTGTTTGGTATGGAAATTTCGATAGAAGAGGTATTTGAGTAATTTGATTGATATACCATATGTGGGAATGAATGTATCTGAACTTAATTGAATTTAAAGAGCTGGTTGATATGATTTGATATTTGATTGATTTGGGATTTAGAGTAGGAAACATGTTATTAGTTTAGTGGTGGTAAGCAATTAAATCAAAGTAGTTGTTTGAGATTGATGTCTTTTGGATTTGAAACTATGCTTATGGTTTTTTTAGATTTTGTGAGTTTCTGTGTTGTCCATTTCAAACCTCTTCTCCAGATTGAATCTTTCTTTACTTGAGGACAACCAAAGATCTAAGTCTGGGGGAGTTGATATTACCCAGTTTTAATGCATAATAGTGGGCATTTATGTTTGCTATTCTGCATTAATCCGAGTATTTTCCTTGCATATTTGGTAGATTTTCAGGATTCTAAAGGTTCGGGTCGTTTTGGAGTTTAAAGGAGCGTTTCATAACATTCCAGAGCATTTCAGGAGTTTTATAAGAATGAGCATAATAAAGGAAGTAATGCACGATCGGGCAGCACCTGTGCCCGATCGGGCATTTGTCCCTGGAAAAATCAGGAGTTCTGGATCGATCGGGCAATAGACGAAGGATCGCGCAATATTATAAGTTGCCCAATCGGGCAACCATGTGCTCGATCGAGCACTTTCCCCGAGAAGAATTAGAAGATTTCGAAATTTGCAATCAAGTCCTCAAGCTTATCCCGTTTTCCTATTTTTATTATTTTTACTTTTCAACCTATAAATATATTATGTTTTAGGTTCTTAGAATGAAAATTTATTTTAATTCTGAGAGAATTACTGAGGGAGAAGATATTCAACCTTGTATTTTGGAGAAGATGTCTGAACCCTTTAATAATATCTATATTTGTTTTACTATGTGTTCTTCAATGATATTGATTTGTGATTGCTTGTCAACGTCTGAGTAGTTCACTAGTTAGGTTTTAAGGTTTCCCAGAGAAATCATGGTTGATTGTTAGATTTATCATAAGGGGATAACAATTGTTAGGTTCTTAGTCTAGAATTGTTATTAATGCATGAATTAGAGTAGCTAACTTGTTCATTGAATTTAGAGTGATAAACACAAAGAGATTTGGTTTAGAAGTTGGATCTAGTCTAGATGAATGAGTGTTCTTGCTTGTGAGAGTATTGTCTTGAATGTTTGTGAACAACTGGATCTGAACTGTNGCATAGGGTTTAATACTCCAAGAGGAGATTATTCCATCTTTGTCTTTCATGTTGAGAACTATTTTCAAAGAAAATCCTTGAATGATAAATTGACTTTTGATCCTGACTACCTGTGGTTTCCCTGAATCCTGACGCTTTTATTTCATAGTTTAAAACCGTTTTAATTTACTCTTTTGATTTTGATCACAACCAATTAATTATTTCTGCTTTAGCTTGATTCGAGTTTTAACTAGATTGTGTACTTTAAGGTCTATGTGAGATTCGACCCTATACTTTGCTATATTGATCTGTTCTCTGCAATATTAGTTTTAGGATTTAAATTTTAGACCTATCAATATACGATAATCAATCCATTAGTTTGGATAACAGTCTTTAGTTGCTTTCAAATACTCTAGCACTTCAATAGGCTTCTTAACTTCTTTTGGTAAAACTTCTCGTAGAACTTTAAGTTCAAAAAAAAAAAAAATCATTACCAACAACATCTGAATGTTTTTCAAAGGTTAGAGAATCTTCAAGATTGGCACAAGAAGCTTTCAAACTATCATCACTCGCTGATTGTAGTTTTCTCAAATCAAATAAAAGCCGAATATTTGTTCATACTTCTGAAATTGTCAAAATCTTTTCTCGAGTGAGGTGAGGGCTTGATCCATGATTTGGGTGAAGTAGTCAACTCTAAAGATTTCTCCATGTGATAATATAACATTTATCTCAATGTTCTCCACATATTCATAAAAATGTCTTTTTCTTTTAATGATTCACTTTGCTTTTTATAAAGAAATATTGGCTCAACCTCCATAGTTTTTGGCTTTCTTCAATCAGACTAGCTTATGCTTTAGCTTTCTAAATGCATGAATCTCTATATTTTTGAAAGTAAGAAACCAATCTCTTCAGTTAAACAATAGCCACGTCAATATCCATGTCTTCCGCCTGCAAACTCTTAATCAAAATGTTAACTGCATATGAAAACCAAGAACATAAAATTTCCAATTCCATGTGTTTCACTTGTAGCAAGACATTCATCAATATAAATTAAAGCGTCCATGATTTTAGGAGCTTGAAATCGTATTGTTTTTACATTTTCAAGATGACTCTCCCAGTGAGTGTGTGATAAATACTTAAATGTTAGACCCACCCACATGATCTTCAAATATTGTCCACCACTTAAATGAAGATGAAAATAAGCAATAAGTACGTTGTAGAATCCAAAAAATGAGATTGATTTTGAAGAAGTGGTTGCCATATCACAAAGCGCAAGATTCAAACTGTGACAACTACAAAGTGTATAAATGTTCTTGGGTTAATTTCAAGAAATATTTTCTGCACTCCTTTATGTTTTCCTTTTATATTAGAGCCATTATCATAACCTCGTCCTCTCACATCGTCAATTTTCAAGTCAAAAGCAATAAGAACATCTTGAAGCTCACGAAAAATTCCTTCTCAAGTTGTATCATCAACTTTCAAGAATGTTAAGAAGCATTCTTCGATCTTAGTTGAAGTTTCTGAAACATCTACACCATGTATGATAACAGTCATTTGTTATGATGACTAATATCATGAGTGCAATCAAGAATAATGGAGAAGTACTATGCACTTTGAATTTTCTTGATAGCCATAGCTGTTATCGCATTTCCTAATAAAACTATTAACTCATTTTGGATCTTATTGCTGAGATAATGAGAATGAAATTTGCCTTCTTTGAATCTTTTCAAATGTTCTATCATCGCATAATCAAAGTCAGCAATCATCTCTATAAAGCTTAAAAATTTTCAACAACCTTCTTCTCCCATCTTCTCGTGGGTTTCACGAAACGGTAAATTTTACTTAGCAAGATTTTTTTCCACGGATATTATTCTAAGAAACACGTGCCTCTAGTGAATTTTCTCTTTATTAATTTCATCTTGATCATATTTATCAATCTTCTGGTTTTTTCGCAACATGAGATCTAGTTCTGAACATTGCTTTATACACAAAATGTGTTCATGACTAGATTCATGTTCTTTTAGCCTTTTCAAAACATTTATCCATTCACTAAAATCCATAGAAGCCAACTAACTATTACCATTTTGATTGAACAACTTGCAACAAAAGCAAAAGATCTTGTTCAATTTCTTTGAGTACACTAGCCAATGTTGATCTTGTTTACTTCCATCACCCACCTGTCTGGTATAATATAAATGTGAGAAATGCCTCTTCATTCCATCTTTAAGGAATGCATTCGTTTTGTGTGGCCTCGTAAAACCATAAAATCCCTCCATTCATCCCATCCTTCTTTTATGTTTTCTTAATTTCCACGTTCATACATATATAAAAATTCACAAGGTTCCTTCATAGTATCAATATTCTCTTGTTTATTATGATTCTCATTATCATTAGCATCTAACTCTTCATCATTATCCTCATTTATATTCTCATCCGCTTCATCTTCTCCAAAAACATCATATTGTTCATCATTATTAGGATCAAATTTTTTAAAGTACCTCAATAAAGCATTCTCTTGATATTTTATTTTTTCTTCTCTTTATTTCGGTTTTCTTCTCCAGATGGTCATTGTTTTCTATTTGAAGACATCATTTTGTGACTTATGTCATATAATAATCAAACATACAATCACCAATTAAACTTTTGAAATCGTGTATAACTTTTGTTCGAAAAAAATATATAGAATGAAGAGAATTACCTTAATAATAATAATTTGGTGATAAGTAAACTGTTTTGTTGGTGCAATAAGTTGAGTTCTTAAATGAAAAATAGCAAAGAGGAAGAAAAGAAGTTGGAAAGGCGGCGAAGAAGAAGAAAGAGGCGAAGGAAAAAAAAAGTTTTATTAAAATATTAAAATTTTTAATTGGTGATTTAAGTAAGATGGTTCAAAAAAAAAAAAAATTACTTCCTCAAATCATGTAACTATATCTAGATATGGTATATTGCATATTTAAAAATAATATTAGTTTGATATTTAGAATTAATTATAACTAAAATTAACATTCAGTTCTAAAGAAATCTAATTTTAAAATCTCATTATGATGCGTCATACTTAGAATTAATTATAACTATTACTACTAGGATGTGTACTCGCGCTACGCGCGAGTTAATGTTTCCAATTATGCTTAACATAGTTAAGTCTCTGATAGTATATGGTCGAGATTATGTGCGTACGTAGGCAAAAAAACTAAAAGTTTTAAATTTCTTCAAAAAAGTCCAAACATAACAGTTATGCATAAAATAAAATGGCATGTACAATAGTCAAATAATTTCATTATTTTTGAGTTCTCAAGACACATAAATTTGATACCATAAGCCATATGAGAAAGTGATAATGATATGCAATCGCATATTATTTTTATTTTGATCTTAATAGCAATTCATTTTTGTTTACAACAATTCGTTCTTCAAAAGAGTTCATGTGTTCCAAAAACCATATGAAGAATCTATGAGTATTACATGATAGTTAAATCTGTAATTAACAAATTAACAAACTAACAAACTAATTCTTTTAATTATATGATTACATCTCTATCCGACCACTAACAATAACTAAAAACTAAAAGGTCCAAAATAATATCATTGTACCAATGCTTAATTACTTAAAAAATTGTTATTCAGTTTCGGAGCTAGTATAAACCCACGAATCATAAAAAATTAAAGACCAAACAAATTTGCTATGATCAAATGTTTTATTGTGTGTGTTTAGCACCTCAATCTCAATCACACTCCCTTTTTTTCTGAACAAAAATCGCATTTCCTATTCTCTGAATGTTTATATGTAAGACAATTGCTAGCTTAACATTTTTGTAACAACCTGATATAGATGCAAATATCATTTTAGGATTTAATTACAGTACAAAAGCATTTCCACTCTCTTAAACCTTCGAATTTTTATCTTGGTTTTGTAGGTTTTCTCCTTTTGTTAGAGTCTTCAGTCTTATAACTCTATTTTCTATCAGTCTTACAATAGCATATTTACTTCTAAACGTTGGTAGAACTCAATCACAATGTAAAAAAAAACCCAATCAAGCCCCTATACTTTATAATTCTGAAGTTACAAATGGCCACAAAGCGATTAGATTCTATTTTTTATTTATGCTTTTCTTTAAGCAATCTCACATCTTCGTCGCAACAAAATGCTATCAAATTCGCCAACCTCTCATTTCTCAAGTATCGCGCAACTTTTACTTCCTCATAAAGATTCGAAAGGAACGGTAGAGAACAAAACAAACCATAAAAAAACCAACATCCCCAACAAATACATACTTTTCAATTCAATTTTGAACTGAAACTTGTAAATCCATCAATTTATGAGATATTCTTCCAGAAATTGGAGAGTGTCAGGTGAAGCACATCTATTGAAGCATTTAACATTGATCCATCGATCATTGTTTAGTCTACCTTCGTAAAGAAAATTAGGAGCTTCAACGCCATTATGAGACAATGTTGTATGTGGAGAATCCATTGGTTATTTTGAATACTCCCATCCTCTTCAACTTTGATCTTTCTCACCAAAGTCAAATCTCAAATGATTGTAAACGGAAGAAAACATGAAAGCTCATTGGCTAAAGGGTCTAAACGGTAACATGGTAAAGAACTTTTTGAAATTTTTACAGTTTTTTAAATTTACCAAGTTTTTTTCAGTTTTAAAAATTTTAAAATGTATTTTTCCAACTATTATATTCTATTATATTTTTCTTGATTTGTTTTAGAAATTTTCGAAAATTTTTGATCTTTTTTTAATTTTTTTATTTTTTTATTTGTTTTTGAATTTTTATGGGTTTTATGATTTTTTCGGATTTTTAAAATTTTTTTAATTAAAAAAAGTTAACGGTGCCGGTAAGTAACTGAGACAGTATAAAATTGGTAGATATTAATAGTTTGTGTATTAAATTAGGCAAAAAATTTAGTTAGTGTATTAAGTTGGGTATTCGAATAGTTTGTGTATTAAAAGATAATTGGAAAACTATTAAAATGGAATTTTCATTAAAATGTACTCTTTCAATTCTATTATATAAGATTTTTTTGGCTAAAATCGCGTAGATTAAAAATTTATTTTTTATTTAAAATATTTATAACATTTCAACCAATCAATTATAAATTATTATTTTTTATTGGTTATAGTGATTTAATAGTTTTAAAATATGTCTAGAAGTTTAAAAATATATTATATTTTAGAACAAAAAAAATTTCTAAAATATTTTATATTATGGGACCGAGGGAGTATCAATAAAGTTTGGTAGGTGAATCCAACGGCTTAGATTTAAACACTGTACTGAATTTAGTAGATGGGGCCCGCCCAAAGTGTCGTGGCAGTTTATTATTTCCTCTCTGCTTCAATAGATGAAAAACAGTTTCTCTTGTGACTAAACTCTAAACCTCTGGTGAGTTCTAACCTTTATTTTCCGATCTTCTTCTTCGATTCTAATAATTGTAATTTTGCATGCTTCTTTTTTTATATTCTCTCAGATTTTTTACTGTATTTGTGTTTGTGCATGTGTCTGTTTTGTGTCCCTTAGTTATCTTATTGTTCGATTTGGGATGGTTTGATTCTGAAATCTTATTTTGGTTGAGTAATCCAAAAGTGTTTTCTTAAATCCCAGAGTTTGTTTTAGAGCTTTGGGCTGGATTGATTTTGTTTTTATAATGTTTACTATTTGATTGAGTTTTCAGATATCAGTACGCCTAGTGAACGTTCATTTTTTTTTTTTTTCTAGGTTTTGTTGTCATCATGTTATTTGCTTTGATAACTGATTAAATGTCTATATTTGTTACTGTTTTTTTGTTAATATAAGAATTTCTGAAGATTTTAGTTTAAATTTAAGAATTATTGTTGTCAACATTTTGCTGAATCAGAGGTTTTTATTAGCATTGAATATAAACTATAAACATTTGTCTTAATAAAGTTGCATGTTCTTCTAACTCAAATTTGTTTCAGTTTAATGTTTTCTAATGTTTGATGTCTGTTTAGTAGGTGAAAAATGGGAGTACTTTCGGAAACGGTTGCGGTTTCACTCTTTGTGTCGTTCATGTTGTTCTTTACTGCCTCTTCTGAGAGCAATGATGGAACATATAGAGTTAGTTTGAAGAAACTGAAGTTGGATCCTAACAATCATCTTGCAACACGCTTCGGTTCCAAGCAAGAAGAGGTCTTTAGATCATCTTTAAAAGAGTTTGGTTTGCGAAACAGTCTTAGAGATTCAGGAGATGCCGACATTGTTGCATTGAAGAATTATTTGGATGCTCAATACTATGGTGAGATTGCTATTGGTACTCCACCTCAGAAATTCACTGTGATTTTCGACACAGGTAGCTCTAACCTTTGGGTACCATCAGGAAAATGTTATTTCTCAGTAAGTTTTTTCGCATTTGGTTTTGTAATTGTTGATTGTTGAATGTGATTGTGTTAGTTTAAGAAGAAAAACATGATTATGTTCTTTCTGTTGTTTAGCTGTCTTGTTACTTCCATGCCAAGTACAAGTCATCGCGTTCAAGCACATATAAGAAGAACGGTACATTTTATTTTCCGATGTTTGGTACATAAGTTTCATATTTTTGTAGCTTTGGGAATACATCTTTCGCAAGCTCTAAAATCGTATCTATATATGCTCATATTGGATGTAGGAAAACGTGCTGCAATACATTATGGCTCGGGATCTATCTCTGGTTTCTTTAGTTATGATTCGGTTACGGTTGGTGATTTGGTGGTTAAAGATCAGGTAAATTATATCCTATCCTACATCATTTATATTATTATATGTTACAATTCTCGATTGCCTTAACTTTCTGTCCTATCCTATCTCTTCAGGAGTTTATTGAGACAACCAGTGAGCCTGGTGTAACATTCTTGGTTGCTAAATTTGATGGTCTCCTTGGTCTTGGATTTCAAGAGATCTCTGTCGGAAACGCCCCTCCTGTTTGGTATGCATGCGTGTTTGTCTCATTTTGGATCGAGGTTACTTGATTGCACACATTANTGGTCTTGGATTTCAAGAGATCTCTGTCGGAAACGCCCCTCCTGTTTGGTATGCATGCATGCATGTTTGTCTCATTTTGGTTCGAGGTTACTTGATTGCACACATTAAAAAAAAAAAACACATTTTGTTTCTTTCCAGGTACAATATGCTCAAACAAGGTCTTATCAAGAAACCGGTGTTTTCATTTTGGCTTAACCGTGATCAAGATAGTGAAGAAGGTGGTGAACTTGTATTCGGAGGTGTTGATCCAAAACATTTTAAAGGAGAACATACATTCGTTCCTGTGACACAAAGAGGTTACTGGCAGGTTGTTTCATTGTTCTTTATTGTTCTTGGTTTGCCAATTGCCATAAATGCTTCTTAATCATGTCCAATTCAAGTCATTATNTTAAAGGAGAACATACATTCGTTCCTGTGACACAAAGAGGTTACTGGCAGGTTGTTTCTTTATTCTTTATTGTTCTTGGTTTGCCATAAATGCTTCTTAATCATGTCCAATTCAAGTCATTATTTGGATTTGGTAATAGTTCGACATGGGCGAGGTTCTCATTGCCGGTAAACCTACTGGTAAGTGTATATATCACTCACTTGTTCTTTTTTCTTTCATTGATTCGGATATCTATTTGATCAGAACTAAAAAAGTTAGAACTTTTGTTGACCCTTTCACAGGATATTGTGGGAGAGGTTGTTCTGCGATAGCGGATTCGGGAACATCTTTAATTGCGGGGCCAACAGTAAGCAAAAAATCATCAAGGTTTTTATTTATTTATAGAAATTCAGTATGTATTCTCAAGTCTTCTTTGTTATTTTCTTTTGTTAGGCTGTGATTGCTATGATCAACAAAGCTATTGGAGCATCTGGAGTTGTTAGTCAGCAATGCAAGACTGTTGTTGNAAACCTACTGGTAAGTGTATATATCACTCACTTGTTCTTTTTTCTTTCATTGATTCGGTTATCTATTTGATCAGAACTAAAAAAGTTAGAACTTTTGTTGACCCTTTCACAGGGTATTGTGGGAGAGGTTGTTCCGCAATAGCGGATTCCGGAACATCTTTAATTGCGGGGCCAACAGTAAGCGAAAAATCATCAAGGTTTTTATTTATTTATAGAAATTTAGTATGTATTCTCAAGTCTTCTTTGTTATTTTCTTTTGTTAGACTGTGATTGCTATGATTAACAAAGCTATTGGAGCATCTGGAGTTGTTAGTCAGCAATGCAAGACTGTTGTTGACCAATATGGACAAACCATTTTGGATTTACTTTTGGCTAAGGTAAAGAATATTCTTTAACTTAAGTAACAAAATAGCCTAGAAAATCCTACAAATTCAGCATATGTAAGTAACTATTTGCCTCCTTTTAGACTCAACCGAAAAAAATTTGCTCGCAAATTGGTCTTTGTACTTTTGATGGCACTCATGGGGTCAGGTAAATGAATTTAGTCCATTATATATACACAANGACCAATATGGACAAACCATTTTGGATTTACTTTTGGCTAAGGTAAAGAATATTCTTTTACTTAAGTAACAAAATAGCCTAGAAAATCCTACAAATTCAGCATATGTAAGTAACTATTTGCCTCCTTTTAGACTCAACCGAAAAAGATTTGCTCGCAAATTGGTCTTTGTACTTTTGATGGCACTCATGGGGTTAGGTAAATGCATTTAGTCCATTATTACAGACAATATTTATTCGCGGGTCTTCTTTTATTGAGTTGGTATTGTATCACATTTTAGTATGGGGATTGAGTCAGTGGTAGACAATGAAGACGCGAAATCATCTAGTGGTCTTCGATATGCGGGTTGTCCAGCATGTGAAATGGCGGTTGTGTGGACACAAAGCCAATTGAGACAGAACATGACTCGAGAATGGATAGTCAATTACATTAATGAGGTAATTCACAACACAAAACGATCTGTCTTCTTGAAATATATATAGCAATGAGATTGTATCTCANATTACATTAATGAGGTAATTCACAACACAAAACGATCTGTCTTCTTGAAATATATATATAGCAATGAGATTGTATCTCGAAATCGATAGATATGTGAGCGCATGCCTAGTCCAAACCAAGAGGCTGCAGTTGATTGCTCACAACTCTCAAAGATGCCTAGTGTTTCATTCACCATTGGTGGCAAAGTCTTTGACCTTGCACCAGAAGATTATGTACTGAAGATCGGAGAAGGACCCGTTGCGCAATGCATCAGTGGATTTATGGCACTTGACATCGCTCCACCTCGCGGACCTCTCTGGTACGGAAAAACACACATACCGACTTTAAAATGTTGGATTCGTCTGATCTTTAGTTTCTTGATCTTTGTGGTAGGATACTTGGAGATGTGTTTATGGGAAAATACCACACGGTCTTTGACTTTGGAAACGAGCAGGTTGGGTTCGCAGAAGCAGTGTGAACAAAGGATTCAACGAAGTTAACGCAACTTTCTGTTCGGTCTTTTGTTTTTGTGTGTAAGAGCTTTACTGTGTTATGTTGTAAGAGCCAAGCCTCTTGAGTCTCTACTTTTTGTAAATAATCTGATGCTAAGTATGTTTCATCTAAAATAAAAAAAGAGAACTTTACACTCATTTTTGTAAAACTATTTACATTTTGGTGCATTTTCTGTTTCTGGTCCACTTTATTGCGAAAAAAAATATTTTTGTCTGTTTTATTTTGCTAGATAGTTACACTCTAAATAATTATATATTTCATATCTTGTCACATTCGAAATTATCATACAA
>OVBE01015649.1:0-11353 GCA_900406425.1 Iberis pinnata | reverse complement strand
TCAATTAGCGAATATCCAAAATTGTCAAATTTTCACCTAATTTGTCTTGAAATACCAAAAAAAAAACTCTCCAGATTTAGCCGTATTTCTTATTTAGTGCAAAATCATTATCTGAATTTCTTACTAAAACAAAATCAAACCAAATGTAACCCAGAAACTGTTGTGTAGGCAGAAATTCGAAATTAAGAAAAAAAACAACAGTGCTTGCCACAAAATCGACAACTATCAGCAGTGAGATTCGCAGAACTATAAACTACATTACAAATTCTAAGAAAGAAGCAATAAAGAGAAAATCAAAACCTTTCGGAGCAATAAATCTTGAAGCGGGTTTAAGAGAAGCAAAGGTCTGGGCTTTAGCACTAGCAGGGTTCTTTCTTGTAAATTCCACCAAGTTTCTATAATCTGGATTAGATTAATGTAAGGAATAATTAATAATTTATGTATATAGAAAATGAAGAGGAACAGACAAAGAGGAAGAAGATTCGTAGAAGTGGATAGGATTAGGCCTTTTGCTTCTTTTATCCAATCAATCATACTTTCAAGCTTCGCGCCAATCCCAATTTTACATCATTTTCTCTCATTAATGATCGTTTAATAATTGGGAAATATGCCATAATAAATCTGGATTTTTTAAATTTATGCTAAAAAAGTCACGTATTTATGGGAAATTGGGAACCGTTTACATATTTTTGATACGAAACAATTAAAAGTAGAGAAATTCTCAATAATATCACCAAAAACTATATTTATTTTAAAGTATCACACACTCATAAAAGTTTTAAAAATATCACAAAAACGTTTTTATTCCAAAATACCACAAAATTTAAAATAGTTTTAAAACTTCAAATTTAAACACTAAAACCTCAAAACCAAACCATACTCCCTTCAAAACTAAACTTAAACTTTATTTAGTGAACCCAAATCCAAAATTTTAAACTCTAAACCTTTAAAATTCATTTTTTATGTTTGTGGTATTTTGAAACATTTGGGAGTGGTATTTTTGGAATTTTAAGGAGTGTGTGGTATTTTTAGAATTTGAATTTTTTTTAATGATATTTAAAGAAATTACTCTTTAAAGAATCAATTATCACTTGACTTGTCTATTTTAGACATGTCGTTAGTCAACAAATAACTTCAATTAACACTATTAACTTACTGTTAAAACATCTGTTAATAATGTTGTTAATGATGAAAAACCTGAACACACCCAAAACCCCAATAACTTACTCACCTAATCCCAGGGCTAGCCTTGAGATTTCGGGGGTTTGAAACAAAATTAAAAAAGTTAAGGCTAGTATTTAATCTTATTGTTTTCGGGGCCATAAAAAACAGACATATATATAAAATTTTAAGTTTTAGGGGCCTATTAATTATGAAGATGAGCTTATAAAATATGGGGGTTGTAGGCGAATGTTTCATCCGGCTTTACCCAGGGCCGACCCTGCCTAATCCATAATTTTTTCCTATGTGAGACCAAACGCTCTCCAAAGAACACTTCATTGGCGATAAACATCGAAATGTCTAATGAAACTCCTTAGCAATTATCTCTAGGCCACAATGCTAAAACACAAAACTATTATCACAAATTTATCTAATCAACCACCAAATCACAAGAAAGTATCTTCATCAACCTCTTATAGACAAACTCAGTAGTAAGTAGTCTAGTATCAAAGATCAACTATTGGAAAAATTAAAATTCTATTAACATGTAAATTGTTAGCTAGCTTAGTGTTAAGTGGTAGTTAGAAGCTAACTAACTTTCTCTTGTATATAAGAAACATTTTGTATGCTTACAGAGAATTAATGAAGTTTATTTTCTCTATCATCACAAGTTAATATGATATCAAAGCGATTTTTAGAGAGATGAGTGCTTTATTCCTTCAAGTTACGATTTCTTCTTTCTTGAATATGATCTTCACCGTCTTCGTTTTTCTTCATCAATTCATCAATTTCTTGTTTCTTGTTTCTTCTTTTCTTGACATAAGATTGTTGCTGTTTTTTCTTTCTGGCGCAATCTATTCATCAAATTTGTGCATCTTTTTCTTTTTTTGAGATTCAATTGAACTTAAATTTCTTCAAGAATGTCAACATCAACAGAGTCCCGAAGATATATACAGTTGATCAATACGAGAATCCTTACTTCTTACATAGCTCCGATCACGCCAGACTTATTCTTGTCTCCGATCGTCTAAATACATATTCGGAATTTCATTCTTGGTGTAGATCATTTAGAATGGCCTTAAATGTTAGGAATAAGCTGAGGTTTATAGATGGAACGATACCAAAACCTACCTCGGATCATGCCGATTATGGAGCTTGGTCTCGCTGTCAAGATATGATTGCAACTTGGCTTATGAACTTAGTTTCAAAAAAAATTGGCCAAAGTCTCTTGTTCATCGCTACTGCAGAGGATATATGGAAGAATCTAATGTCTCGTTTCAAGCAGGTTGATGCTCCACACATATATGAACTTGAACAATGTCTAAATGAGATTCAACATATACAAAACTTATTATTCTTTGGGGAGAATTCAAGAATTATGTAAAATTACCAGTTTGCACTTGTGGAAAATGTGAATGCAATGCAGCCACATCTTGGGAGAAATTACAACAGAGAGGTCGTGTAACTAAATTCCTAATGAGAGTCAATGAGTCATATGAATCAACACGAAAACATATATTAATGATGAAGCCAATTCCAAACATTGCTGATGCTTTTGATATAGTGATCCAAGATGAAAGATAAAGGAATATCAAACCTACAACAAAATATGAAAATGTAATTTTTCAGAGTAATGGTCCTCCTATATTACAAACACCACCAGCTGATTATCCACTTCAAGATAATCAATTATATGTTGTTCAAGGAAGTTATAGGCCAAGGTTACCTCGGGCTATTTGCACTCACTGTGGATTAATAGGACATGTTGTTCAGAAATGTTTTGAACTTCATGGCTATCCCACATGATATATACCATGCTATAAAAGAAATCTCAATCAATCACATAAGCAACCTCAGTTATTCCAACCAAGAGGTCAATTTCAGACAAATCCAAGACAACATACAATGGCTAATGTGACTAATGATTCTCTGCCACTCATGAAAAATCAGACTGCTTTAAATACAAATGTCAACCTCAATTCATTCAGTACTGATCAGGTACAATCATTAATCCAGCATTTCCAGGCACATCTCAATACTTCAAAATATGTTAGTCCTTCATCTGTTACTTCGTCTGTGACTGACCATGGAGCTATGGCTGTACAATCAAGTTCTGGTAATTTTCCATTTCCTTCTATTTCACTTCGTTTGGTAAACAACATTTAAACATTCCAACATCATTGTTTATCAACTCTTGCTCAGACTTTATCTTTAAATTCTTGGATAATTGATAGTGGGGAAACTAGCCATGTTTGTTCTGACTTGGCTCTGTTTAGGGACACAACTACTGTCTCTAGAATAACAGTTTCTTTACCAAATGATACTAGATTACAAACCACACATATAGGCATTGTTTGTCTATCTGATTCATTGATATTGCATAATGTTTTACATGTTCCATCTTTCAAGTTTAATCTGATTTCAGTTAGTAGTTTGCTTCAATCTGATCAATGTTCTGCACATTTTTTATGCAAAATTTTGTTATATTCAGGAGTTTACTCAGGGACTGATGATTGGTAGGGAAAACTTCTTCAAAATCTCTACATATTAGAGCAACTAGATTCCCTACCTAAGTCTCCATTTGTGGGTTCTGTGCAAGTTGATGGAGTTATTTGGCATAATCGTCTTGGGCATCTTTCATCTGAAAAGTTACAGCTTATAACTACTCATCTGTTAGTTTCTAAATCTAGCTTACTTTCAAAATCTTCTTGTCATATATGTCCTTTAGCTAAACAAAAAAAGACTATCATTTGTTTCCAATAATCATTTAGCAATAAAACCTTTTGCATTAGTTCATCTTTATATATGGGGTCCTTTTGTTTTAGAATCTATAGAAGGGTATAAGTATTTTCTCACAATTGTGGATGATTGCACTCGTCTACATGGGTCTA
The DNA here is from genome assembly GCA_900406425.1 of Iberis pinnata. Lineage (NCBI taxonomy): Eukaryota > Viridiplantae > Streptophyta > Magnoliopsida > Brassicales > Brassicaceae > Iberis > Iberis pinnata. Next base: position 7,301 of record OVBE01015649.1, on the reverse strand, counting down.
TATGATGAAATCTTAAAGTGAAGCATTTGCATGTTTCTTGACATTCATTTAATATATCAAAACTCAATATGATTTTGTCATTCAAAAGATAAGAACTGATAATGCTCCAAAACTGAATTTCACAGAAATTATAAAGAAGTATGGCATTTTTCATCAATTTTCTTGTGCATATACTCCCCAACGGAATTCAGTTATTGAGAGAAAGCATCAACATATCTTGAATGTTTCTAGATCATTTCTTTTTCAATCAAATATTCCTCTTGTATATTGGAGTGAATGCATTAAAATTGCTGTGTTTTTGATAAATAGGATACCATCTGCTATTTTGCAAAATAAAACGCCATATGAATTGCTTTTAGGAAAATTTCCTGATTATTCACTCCTTCTTTCATTTGGTTGTTTGTGTTATGTTTCAAGTTTTAAAAATATAGGAATAAGTTCACTTCACGTGCAAATAAATGTGTGTTTCTTGGTTATACTTCCGGTTATAAAGGCTACAAAGTATTGAATCTTGACAATGGTTTAATAATTTTATCCAGAAATGTAGTTTTTCATGAATCTAATTATCCTTTTAAAACAAGTATTTTTCTAATGATTCATCAACTCATGTTTTACCTTTATATGTTCCTTATATTGATACTTCTGAAACAATGATTAATACTCATCCATCTGAACATCATTCATCTGCATCTCATGAATCACATATAGACTCTAGTATTAATCATTCACAATAGGAATCAATTATTACTGGAGCGGATACTGCGCCTCCTTTACACTCCAGGCCACGCAGATAGGTTAGGCAACCATCACACTTATCTGATTATTATTGTTCTTTAACCAAGTCTGTTGCTTCTTTTCCCAAACCACATACCACTCCTTATCCTCTTTCCATTGTCCATACTTATCAACATCTATTACCTCAATATCAAACAACCATTCTTGCTTACTCAATTGAAACAAAACCTAAAAATTTAAACAAGCCATAGCTTCTATCAAGTGGACTAAGGCAATGGATGGAGAACTACAAGCTATGGAACAAAACAAAACCTGGAGTGTTGTTACTTTACCACCTGAGAAAAATGTGGTTAGCTGCAAATAAGTTTATGCTATCAAATACAAAGCTGATGGCACCATTGAAATATATAAAGCTCGTTTAGTGGCAAAGGGCTTTACACAACAAGAGGGAGTAGACTGTTTTGAAACATTCTCTCTTGTTGCTAAATTGGCAAGTGTTAAGTTGATGTTAAATCTTGCTGCTATTAAGAACTGGAGTTTATACCAAATGGATGTATCCAATGCATTCTTGCATAGTGACTTAGATGAAGAAATTTACATGATCTTACCACAACGATACACCATTTCATCTGGTTCTTTACCACCTAATCGAGTCTGTTTACTGCATAAATCCATATATGGATTGAAACAAGCATCAAGACAATGGAACAAAATTTTTAAAAAGGTTCTTTTGACTGCTGGTTTTGTACGACTTTCGGATAATGCTTTGCTTGTGAAATATACCGATGGTGTTTTCATAGCACTTCTTGTATATGTGGATGACATTATGATTGCCAGCAATAGTCAAGATGCAGTAACTCAACTCAATGTTGTTTTTTCAAATGCTTTTAAGATAAAGGATCTTGGTCCTTTAAAGTTTTTCTTGGGTTTGGAAATAGCAAGAAAGTCGACTGGAATTTCTGTAACACAGAGGAAGTACTACTTAGATCTACTCAAAGATATTGGACTACTTGATTGTAAACCAATATCAGTTCCCATGGACCCAAAAATTTCATTGAGCAAAGATCATGGTACACCTCTTACTAGTGAAAGACAACATAGAGAACTCATAGGAAGATTGTTATATCTCGCAATCACAAGGACTGATATAACATTTTCTGTCGATCGTCTAAGTAAATTTCTTGCATCTCCTACTGACTTACATTTACAGGTTGTGTTTCATATACTCAAGTATCTGAAATTCAATCCAGGACATGGCTTATTTTATGCTGCAGAGTCTGATATATGCTTGAATGGATTTGTTGATGCAGATTGGGCACAATGTCCTGATACAAGACGTTATGTTACTAGTTTCTGTGTCTTTCTAGGCACTTTTCTTCTCACTTGGAAATCAAAGAAACAACAGACAATAAGTAGGAGAAGCAAAAAGGCTAAGTACAAAGCTATGGCATTAGTGACTGGTGAAATGATTTGGTTGCAGCAACTTCTCAAAGATTTGCACATTGATGTCACTTGCCAAGCTAAGATTTTTTGTGACAATAAGTCTGCAATGCACATAGCCAATAATCCCGTCTTCCACGAGAGAAAAAAACATGTCGAGATAGATTTTCATACTACAAGGGACCAAGTGAAGAATTTTTTTTGAAGGTGCAGCATGTATCAACAATCAATCAGCTAGTTGATATCTTAACGAAGCCATTACATGCTGGTCCATTTCACTCTTTGCTCAATATATTGTCTATTTCAAGCCTTTTTGCTCATAAGGATGCATCCCAATCGGCTTGAGGGGGTGTATTAACATGTAAATTGTTAGTTAGCTTAGTGTTAAGTGATCGTTAGAATCTAACTAACTTTATCTTGTATATAAGAAATACTTTGTATGTTTACAGAGAATTAATAAAGTTTCTTTTCTCTATCATCACAAGTTAATAAATTTCCCGAAACAATGTCATTAAAATGCATTTCAACATAAGAAAATAATCATGCATTGATGAATGTATTATGTATATCTTAGCAACGAAGAATAAAATGAGAGAAAAAATGATGATATACAAAAAAAAATTCGGCGTAGCTCTAGTTTTGGTTCATATTCCTCCGCCGCATTTCAGACTTCCGTTCATCCTCTATCATCACAACACTAACTTCATTACGTCAACTTATGGTTCCTTTTCCCTAACAAGCTCCCTGTGACAAATGATCTGCTATGATATGTTGGAACTTCAATTTTAACAAGTTATTGAACATCACTTTTCCGATGAGTATTTCGTCAAGGTTGTTTCCCGGAATAAACGGATTATGAGTTCTTTATAAAGCTTGTAGCTAGGACTACTAGATGGACTAGTTATTTGTTAAAATTAAAATCATATGGAATGAGAAATGTGAGATCAAAGTATGATGGTTGAAACATGAAAAGTCAACAAAATCATTTATCTCACATTGCTTAGAAGTTTAAGTTTCTAGTGATATATATATAGTATCTCATGTCATACTCACAAGTGAGTAGCAAGTGATACTATGCATGGTGGAAGAGAGAGACGAAAATCGCGCACGCGCGCCGCTGCTCGCTCGGCTCGGCACGAGCGCGGGTCCATCGATCCATCAAGTCTTCAAACGTGGATTCCAAAACTTAAGGTCTTAAAACGTTTGATACTCTATCCATCAATCTGTCCCTGTAGGTGTCTCGAGATTGTTCGCATTACTTACGTTCGTTTTAAATCTAATTTTCGGTGTGGTAATCGGATTTTAATAACGATTTTATCCTGAGATTCACAATCGTATTAAACCGTCTCACTATGGGTGATTAACTGAATTAAGGAAAGAAATTAAATCTTGAGTTCGTTTCTCCTTGTTTTCTCGGTTTTAATCACTGTTCTTAATTCATGTTTCCGTTTAAACATGGTTATCTTCAATTTGGTTCTTGCGGGAATAACAATCTGAATTCACTTAAATTCGCTCTTTGTTTGACGCTAAATCGGATTGAGTTATTCACACCTTTTTTCTTTGGTGTTTCATCAGACTAAGTTCATCCGCACCGTTCTTCGTTTTCAACTATATCTTACTATATAAACCGGAACGCGTTTAACATGGATGCAAGACGTAAGCTAAATTATAATTTATAAGATCGTGGCATGTGTTATCGTTACTAAAGATTATGACATGTATCAACATAGAATTTTAAACTATTGGAAATTTTTTTATTGTTAGTTTATTACTTTTCTCGAAATAATAGAATAACAAAAAAGGAAAGAGTTATTGTTATTTTAAATAGAAATTACACAAAATTTTAAAATATAAAGATTATAATAACCAAATAAATATATATATATATATATATATAATTATTTCTGATAATTTTGATAATTTAATTTATTATGGATAATTATGACTATAATTTACAGAAATATTTTCATAACTAAACTTTAATTTTAATGTCAATTAGAATATATAATCACATGGGTTATCAAATGCAAGTCTAAGTAATTTACTTTTATCTACGTATCACGCGGATCCAAATCTAGTTTGTATATAAAATTGAATAAAACTAGACCAAACTAAGTCAAAACTGACTATTAGGTTCCATGATTTGAAAGTTTAGTTTCGTGGCAATAGTCTTAATATTTGGTATTGACATGTTAGTTTAATCTTATTGGGATAATTAGGAGACTTATACTAATCTTGCACATTGTATATTGTTATATTCTTATTGGCTATAAGGTTTAGGGCTACTTGAGAGAATTTTGTATATAAGGCTAAGTTTAATGATTGAATAAACGACGGCTTAATATTCATTAAACGTAATTTTTTATGGTATTAGAGCACGACCTAAACTAAAAAACTCAATTTTTTCTTCTTCTCGATTCACGGTGCCTCTCGGCTTAATTGACTCGTGCCTCGATTTCTATCACGGCTGCTCAACCTACTCACAAAACTATCTCTCCATATGATCTCTCCTCCAACGATAATGCATGAGAAATTATTTCGCAGCCTCTTTTTAATGGATAAATTATGATGAATGGACATTGAATCTCCGAATTGCACTTAGCTCTCGCAAGAAATTTGGGTTCCTCGATGGAACAATTCTCAAACCCGCAACGACTTCTCCAGAACACAAAGACTTAACAGCTAATAACCATTTGCTGGTTGGTTGGATCAAGCAAACAATCGACCCGAAATTACGTTCAATTATCTATACTCGTGAAGTTGCGAAAGATATGTGGGATATAATCAAGAAACGCTTCTCTCTGAAAAGTGGAGCACGGTTACAACAGCTTCGGAACGCTTTGGCTAATTGCAAACAAAATGGCTCATCAATCGATGAGTACTTCGGTCGTCTCACCAAGCATTGGGATAGTATTTCTGAATGTATGGTGACTAAAATGTGTTCATGTGGTCTCTGTACGTGTGACTTGAATACCGCTCGCGACAGAGAGATCGAGACACTGCGAATGCATGACTTTCTCGCTGGCCTAGATGATGCAACATACGGTGTCATTACATCTGAAATTTGTGCAATCACGCCGTTGCCAGACCTTGATACTATTTATCAGACTGTCGCACAGAATGATACTCTCCAAACAAATATCACACACAAAGTCTATGTTATGAGTTTTGCATCACAAATTCAATCTGGTCTTCAACAACCGCAACGAATGCAGCAGTTCCAGACTCATAATTATCGTAACTCATCTTCACTAGGTTCTCAATTCACGTCGGGTAATAGAGATACAACAAGAAAAAGCTATGTATGCGGTCGCATAGGACATGAAGCAAGTGGCTGCTTCAAAGTCATTGGCTTTCCCGACTAGTGGGGTGAAAGACCAAAGTCTCATACCTCTCAAGCAACATCCCAACAACGCAATCACAACACCAATCCAAGAGCCAATAGTACCTAATTAGTCATTGCAAATTCAGCCTCACTTGGCTATGCAACAACACTCTCGGATCATGATAGGCAGGGACTAATGGGCATCTCGGATGATCAATGGCAGCTCATACAACGGGTCATCAATTTTGGCAAACAAAATGATAAACTAAGTGGTAAGAATGATGAACCAATATGGAATTTTGACACCGGAGCAACTCATTACATGACGGGTTCTCGCAAACTTCTTCATGATGTGAGATCAGTAGCTCCGGTGTTGGTTCTTCTACCTGCACGAGAAAGTGTTCTCTCTTCTCAACAAGGACTGGTTCATTTAACACCAAATTTGACCATGTCCAATGTTTATTTCATTGATGGTTTCCATATAAATATCATATCTTTCAGTCATTTTGTGACTAATAATTATGTTGTTGGACAAATAACAGATTAGTTGATGGTTTTATAGGACCATACAATGAGGACGTTGATTGGAGCAGGTGAGAGAGAGGGAGAGGAACTGTATTAGTTTCGCAGGATTTCTATAATCACAGTTTTGCAGAGTACAATTTTAGAAGAAGTTGTTCCATCACTTCGTGTCACTGATGCAGTTCTAGGAGTCTCAAAGTTGAGTAGTTCTTCTTTAATTCAAACTTGTGATATTTTCCTTAGAGAAAAACAAACGCGAAATTCTTTTCCAGACAGTTACAATAATGCAAAAGCGATTTTTGATTTGATACATGTTGATTTATGGGGTCCTTATCAGACTACAACGTTTTTTGTGGATCAAATTATTTTTGACGATTGTGGATAATCACTCACGTTCTGTTTGGCTCTATCTATTGGCTAACAAATCACAAGTTTCTCACTATATCAGGGAGTATGTTACGATAATTGAGAATCAGTTTTCTAAAAAGATCAAGATAATACACACCAATGATGGACAAGAGTTTCTCGGACTAGGTTCTTATTTTCAACAAAATGGGATACATCATGAAACATCTTGCGTTTACACTCCGAAACAGAATGGTAGAGCAAAAAGAAAGCATAGACATATCCTCAACGTTGCTCGAGGTCTATGGTTTCAAGCTCAACTCCCGATTGAGTATTGGGGAGAATGTATCCTCACTGTGGGATATCTTATAAATCGGACACCTACATCGGTGCTTAACGGGTTGACTCCATTTGAAAAATTGTATGGTAAAGCACCCTCTTACTCGCATTTACGTGTTATTGGATGCTCTGCTTTTGCACATAATACCAATCACCGGGGAGACAAATTTGCGTCGAGGAGTCGAAGATGTATATTTATTGGCTACCCATACGACAAGAAAGGATGGAAACTTCTTGACTTAGACACAGGCCAAATCTTCGTGTTTTGGGATGTGGTTTTCCATGTTTTCCTGTTCCCACTTAATGCAACTAAACCTGCATCGGACGTGATCAAAACATCCCCTGTCTTTGGAGCAAATGTAGATGAAGCAATTCCTACAGTCCCGAAAAAGCCGGATCTTGTGCCTCCAATAATCATTGTCATGCCTGAAGAACAAACGCTTTTTCTAGCTGAAACAGTTTCAATTACACAACATGTCATCACAACAACACGACAGACGAGACAACGACTTCCGAACAGTCGACTAAAAGATTATGTTGCTGTCTCTACATCACTATCTACACCTCTCTCTCTCTCTCTCTCTCTCTCTCTCTC
>OVBE01015648.1:0-11353 GCA_900406425.1 Iberis pinnata | reverse complement strand
CAATATTATGATTACTAAAGTTCAAACTCACAGTAGTCAAAATCATAGAACCAAAACCAAGAAACCTCTTTGAAGCTAAGCCTTTAGTATCTATCAAAATTATCAACAATACTTTGCAATATTATGATTACTAAAGCTTCAATTTAAGAGTAGATTAAACATAAGTTAAAGACTTGATTAAACAACTTCGATATCCTAAAAAATGAAAATCAAAATTACTAAAACTAAAGCAAAAATTTGAGCTAGATTCATGTTTCAAAACCTAAGCCTAGATTGCATGAAATCTCAGCTTCACAACACGAAAATATCTTTTAAAGAATCACAAATTGCTAAAAATAGTAATAGAAAGATCTCCGAATTTAAATGTCTATAATAGCAATTTCGAAAACCTAAAAATGGAAATGTCGAGAGGAGAAGAGAAAATTTCACCGGAACAACCAAGACAGTTACTATGAGGTTTCTTCTCTTTATGCTCCGGTGAAACTTGATAATCATCGAAGTTTAGCTGCCAAGAGCGGTCTCCGTTACCGTGAAATTCTAGAAGCGAGATTCCTTCGTCTTCACGAGAACTCTCCGGCTCAACCATTTTTGAGATTCAGCGATGTGAGAGATTTGGAGAAGAAGCAGGTTTTGTATTTCTGCTGCAAGTATTAATGGTGAGTGAGAAGGGTATTGAGTGGGAAATATGAAGAGATAGTGAGGGTATTTTTGGTATTTTACTCATAGATAGATCCAATTCGAAGCTAACTAACTGGTATGGTATTCAAACCACAGAGATACATTTGTATACGTGGCACATTCTCAATGGGTTTAGTGTTTCTCTCACGTGATTCGTAGCTTTTCAACACGTGTACGGTTGATATTGAAATTTACAACTTAAACTTGTTAACGATGTCGTTTTAATGAAGAAAAAAGACACCAAAAAATCGAAAGTTTTGTGTTTACGTGGCACATTATTATTGGGTTTACTCTCACTAGAACTAGGATTAGACATTCGGATTTCGGATCGGTTTCGGATCGGTTTCATCGGTTTTCGGTTAACAAAAATTAAAAAATATAAAACCGTTCGAGTTTTTAGTCAAAATCAGATCGGTTCAATTTTAAAAATTAAGTTTCGATTCGTTTTAAGATTTTTTATATAATCCATTTTGTATTCAAAAAATTGAAAAATCCGAAAAAAACCTAAAAAAATTCGAAAAACCGGAAAAAAATTCGAAAATCCATGTAAACCAAAAAAATTTGTAAACATGCGACATAAACTTAAATATGACATTAAGGATTTAAGGTTATTAGTTTGTGAATTTCGGTTTAATTCGGTTATCCGAAATTAATTCTGTTCGGTTCGGTTCATTAAAAAACCGAAAGTTGTGAAAATAAAAATCTATTCGGTTTTTAATCTATAACCAGTTCAGTTTTGGATCTGATTTTTTGGCTCGGTTTCGGTTTATTAACCAGAACATACGACGCTGTCGTTTTTGGCAAAGGAAAAAACAAATCAAAATCCCTAAACCTTGAGTGGCCATTAACCATCGTCTTCTTCTCGCCAGGAACAATGGATCCTCCCCAAAGTTCGATTTCTTTATGATACATATAGTAATTTCATAAATGGTTGATCCAATTTAATGAATTCAATTTTGTAGATGGGAATATTAGTTTCGCTAATGAGCTTTATGGTGAAAGTTTGAATCTTTCAAAACCAGGTGATAAAAAATCTCTTGTGTTATGCAATTGAAGTACCTTAGCTTTTGTTTCTCTTCAATAATGTTTCTTAATTATGTTGTTACAGATTATAGGAGCATTGATTTTAGTTAAATTGGTAAAATTTGTTTTGCTTTTGGGTTTTAGGAGATGATGATCATGATCTTGAGAATGTAGATGGATCTTTTTATGGAGATTCAGATGAAGAAGCAAGTGAAACTCGTCAAATGGACAGAGAATCAGATTTGAGGGGCAAACAATTTCACACTGTATTGTTCTTCTTTTCATTTTTTTTCAGTTATGAACAATTTTATCTGAATTTTCTATCTTTTTTTTCCTCGGAAATTCGATTTCATAGAGTGGATACAGAGATGGAATCATTGCTGGTAAAGAAGCTGCTGCACAAGAAGGTTACAACATTGGCTATAAAGAATCAGTTCTATCTGCTTACAAGTTTGGTATTGTAAGAGGTGTTTCTAGGTAATTACTAGATTATCTTTGTTATGGGTGGGAATTTAAACCGAACAGAATAAACCGAACTGAACCGAATTTAGTTCAGTTAGTTCGGTTCGGTTTATTCGGTTTTTTTTTTATTTTAGTTCGGTTTTTCGGTTTGGCAACAAATTTTTTTTGCTAGATTAACCGAACCAAACCAAACTTGCTAAAATTACCTGAACAAACCTAAGAAACCGAAAAAACCGAAAATTTAAATGAAATTAAGATTTTCGAACCGAAAAGACCGAACTTCAAAAACAAGAAACCGAACCGAACGGTTCAATTCGGAAAAAAAAACCGAGGACCGAACAAAAGTTTGGTTCGATTCGGCAAAAAAAGAAGAAGAAAAAACCGAGAACCGAACAAACCGAATGCCCACACTTAATCTTTGTACTTGTATAATAACTTGATGAATCATATAAGAGTAGTAGTAATCTGAAACTAATTTGTTCCTATTAAAGCGCGTTGGCTTTTCTCCCGGAAGATCTTAAAGAAAAGCTAGTAGATGAAGAAGAAACAAGAGACAAGTTTCAAGAACTACACAATTCTGTTAATACTCTTTCAACAGAAGCTGCAATGAAACTGTTTTATGGAACTTTGATATCAAAACAAGGAGAAGAAAAGAGAAGAGAAGAAGGAGTTGACTCTAGTGTTACTACTTCTACTACAGATTTGGGAAGCTATGTTACTATGCTAAGTTCTCTTGTTGAAAAGTGTCCTAAAATTGAAGTTAAATTGGATACATAGAAGATGCTTGTCTCCTTATTGTTAACCAATATCTACTCTTTTTTAAGTACCTTCATATATTTTGTTTTGAAATATGAGAAATTGTTTTATTCTTCATGTGGGTTCTCTCTATGCCATTTCTATAACAAGCTTGCAGAGCTTTGTAACCACTGTTTTAAGCTAATGTGACAAATTGTTTGGTTATGAATTTGTTAGTTTGCAGAGAAAAATAGCAGAGACAATCACAAGTTTAATACTTTTTGTAATTTTGCAGAAAATTGTAGACCACAAATTCATTTGCATACATCAAGCAAAACAATCAGGTATGACCTCTTTAAAGGCCAAACAAAAATGTTTATTGTGCAAAAGTGAAGTTGAGCTGTAAATATAGTCCTCTGGTTTATAGACTATCTGTTTTATTGAAGTTAATATGAGATGTAATTGATATCTTTTAGATTGTCAATTAGTTTTATCCTCTAAAATGCTGAATTCATTTTGAAGCATATGCAGTTATGTTCTTAAACTTAAAGCATTCAAAGTTGCTTAAACTCTCTATGCTATTATGCAGTTGATAGTACAAAGAAGACCGATCCAAAGGCGAAAGCTTTAAAGGCTTAAAGGCTTCAAAAGCTGTAAAATCAGGCCAAACCTTTAAGAAGAAAGACAAGAAGATTATGCAGTTGATAGTACAAAGAAGACCGATCCAAAGGCGAAAGCTTTAAAGGCTTCAAGGCTTCAAAAGCTGTAAAATCAGGCCAAACCTTTAAGAAGAAAGACAAGAGGATTAGGACAAAGGTCACTTTTCACAGGCCAAAGATCTCCTAAGTATGAATGAAAGTGTACACCTTTTTATATCAGAAACCAACTATAGATGATTTGATAATTTGGAATAAACCACTTAAAAAAAAGATTAAATATTTAGATTTTAGCTATTTTAAGAGACACATTTTGAAGTCTTTGAAGATTCTTTGCTAAGCTTTATTGAATCAACTTTTGTAAAGCTTTTGAGAGAGAGGATTGTAAATCATATTTGAACAATAAGAAACAAATTCACAAACGTTTCATAATTCGCATTGCAATTTTATATTACAATTTCCGATATTTCAGTGTGAGGCGATTTCTGTATTCACACAACACTACAAATACTCTCTAATTACATGTATCATTTTGGAAGACAATAAGCTTTTAGCAATTTGTGAGTCCTTAATTTGCTTCTTGAAGGAACCAAATTAAGACTCTTATGGTAGAGTTCATCATCTCCTCGCATACGGTGGTGTCAAACGGGATGGCCCGCATCCATTTAGCTCGTCCCGCAATGTGTTCAATTTATTTGACCCGTGGTGGGTTGATCCGCAAAACCCGCGGACAACTTATATATTGTCCAATTATGCGTCCGCGGATTGGCCCGGAGACACTATATTTATACTTAGATTATGTAATAATTAAAATAAAAATGTATATTTTTTAAATTTAGCAAATTAATTAAGTGAAAGATATATATTTTATAAGTATGTTAATTTTATACACTGAAATTTTATGTTTTTCGTATATTATAGATTATAATTTGTTCAGTACATAAAATTATTTATAATTTAATAACTTTTTGCTAATTTAATAACTTTTTGTTTAAACTAGTTGTATGCGGGCCGACCCGCCAACCCGCAGATAAAAACCCGTTAAACCCGCTGTTCGTGATGGGTCAACCTGCGACGTCTACTTTTTCATGGACATAATTTGTTTTGTTCAAACCCGCCCCATAACGATCCGGATTGGACCTAGGACCCGGGTTTTAACCTGTTTTGACACCTCTACACAGATCTATCCGCTTTATATTGCAAGCTTTAAGATGAGGCACAAACCATCACTACAAAGATTATTAGGTAGAAATATCTAGTAAGGTCTTTACCATACTTGAAGGTGCATAGCAATAACATTAATAGCTTTAATAGCTTCATCTTAACAATCATGTTTTAGTGAAACTTTCAAAAACCTGCAACTTCCTACGAGTGTACTTATCAACAATAAACCAGAGTGATATTTGAAACTATTGCAGATTTAGTTGCAACTGGCCTCTTCGATATAGCTTCTATAATTTAACATTACTTTTCTATGAGTTATTTTTCTTCTCATTATTTTTCACATCATTTTTTTCATATCATTCTTAACTTAGTTTATATTTTCCTTTACTCATGTGATTTAATTTACAATATAATTCGTAAGGATTTTTAAACTTCAAATTTAATTATTCAAACTCAAATATATATATATTTGATTAGCAAATATATATTTGATTAGAAAGTTATAAAAATGTCAAAAATGGTTAGCAGTGGAAAACTGTTGTGGTCATTTATACAGTACACTTTATTTATTTTATTTTAAATATATATATATATAGTTTTACCGTAAGTACTACAATTACTAACTATATACTATTTTTCTATCATATATAAACGAATTTTTGTTTAGTTTTTCAATGTTTGGTATACTAATTACTAAAACTCAAATCATAGAAAGAGAAAAAAAATTCACTTAATTATGTTTTGGTTTAGCTTGATTACTTGCAGTGCCGGTTTTAAATTATTTGATACTTAAAGCGAAAGAAAAAAAAAGTTTTTTAACCATATACATTTAGTAAATAGAGATCAAATTCATCTCAAAAAATCATTAGAGAGACACATTTAACCAACTATACTATATATAATAACTGATTTTTGATGTTTCTAAAATTTATATAAATTATGCGATGATATTCGTCGCATTTCTTCGTATCGTGGTTGTGATAAATTTTCTTAGTTTGGTTATATTTTTTAATTTTTTATATATTATATCTTCGTTTTTGGGCTAAGTTTTGGGAAACATGATCTATTTACATAGTTTTTTTTAGGGTAAGAATACGGTTTAATCGGTTCGATTCGGGTCGGTTTTTTCGGTTTTTGGTTTTTTTGGTTTTTTCGTCTTTAGGTTTTGTGCTGAATTGAACCGAATAAAATTTTGGTTCGGTTCAAAAATCGATTTATTCGGTTTGGTTTTTGGTTTTGAAATTCAGTTTATTCAGTTATTTTTTGGTTAAAATTTGGTTATTTTTTCAAATTTTTCGGGTTTTTTCGGGTTATTCGGTTCGTTTTTTTTTATTCGGTTATTTTTGGTTTATCGATTCGGTTCGGTTTCTGAAACTGAATTTTTTGTGTTTTTCGGTTATTAAAACGTAATTAGGTTCGATTCAAAAAATTTTAGTTCGGTTCAGTTCGTAAAATTCGGTTTGTTTTTTATTCTTAGCCCTAATTTTTTTACTCCTGGTTTCTATTTGTTAAACTAGGCTTCTTTTGCTAATTGCTAGCATGCATATTTCCTCATTTTATAAAACAGAAATTAGGGTTTCATCAAGGCAAGGAAGGCGATGGGTGAATTTGGTACGATTCACTTCCATTTATCTTAGATTTCAAGTTTCTGTGTATAATCTCTTCGATTTGTGTTAGATTCCCTTTCAATTATAATCTGGTTGTTCTTGTTCTGGCAGATTAAATGAAAATCATTTTCATGGAATTTCTAGGAAGATTATACTTCTTGTTTCCGTTTAAAATATCTCGCACGATGGCACTTATATTTCAAGTTTCTTTGCCTAATCGATTTGTATTACATGGTCTTAGATGGGTTAGATTGGGTTGCACATGCTGAGATGTTGTGGGAACCTACGGATTGTGACTATAAGAGACCTTCATACATGACTCGGACCGAGGAAGATGAGCCTCAATACACAACAGAGGAAGAAATTGCTATGATGAATAAACAAATCAATGACAGTGATGTATGTATTGCTTTCTCTCTTAATCTATGACTTGTGAAATTGAGTGTGTTTTTTTTTATGTAGGGTTTTGATATCGATTTCAGCTTGTTCAGATGCGTTTTCTGTTACCATCCTTGTCAACTTGATTTACCTGAGTTTATTGACAAGCCACAAACCACTAGAGATTTTCTTAAGGAGCTCTCTTCGATATCACTTGATGACTACAACAAAAAAAATGTAATGAGAATTGGTTTCTTTCTTTTGGGATTTTCTAGAAGATGTGTTCAGAGCCGGTCTTAAGCACAAGCATGAGTTTGCGGTCTTTTTTTTAGTTTAAGAAAAACGGCCTATTTTTTGAAAAATTATACAACTTCGGCCTATTTTTTCGTTGTAGATTGCGGTCTTTGCAAATTTTTTAAATCTCAGGACCGGCTCTGGATGTTTTTATATATATTTGTGCTAAGTGGTTTCATGTGAAAAAAACAGGAGACAAAATATGAGTTGGTAAATGTTGTTAAGGGCAACTTTTACTGTGCTGCTGGAATTGTTTTCCTCATAACATTTGAAGTTAAGGATCCTTTTGATGATCTGGTAAAACTCTTCCAAGCAAAAGTTCGTCACATGAATGATGAGGAGATTGAGTATATTTTTAGCAGACCCAAACCCAATCAAGAAGGTATTAAGATTTGGTTTTAGCTTAATGTGAGCTTTTATTATTAGTTTGTTTATGTTGAAAAATCTCCATGGTATTTTGTTTTGATAGTGAAATATTATGGGAGGGTTAAGAATGATGCTAAGAAAGATGAAGACGACGAGAAAGATCCCAAGAAACCAAGGTATTTGTAAGGGTCTTTACATTGATTCATAGTGTTTATATTGTTGGTTTTTGGATGATGTTGTTCTTTTTATCTATCTATTTGCTTTTTAAATAAGACTTGAATTAGATATATGTTATGTTGGAAGCAGAACTTATGGTTGGCTATTGTAGGTTACAACATTGGCTATAAAGAATCAGGTTGGTTCTGCTTACAAGCTTGGTATTGTAAGAGATGTTTCTAAGTGATTACTAGATTATAAAACCTTGATGAAGCATATAAGAGTAGTAGTAATCTGAAACTAATTTGTTCTTATTAAAGCGCGTTGGCTTTTCTCCCGGAAGATGATCTTAGAGAAAAGCTAATCGATGAAGAAGAAACAAGCGACAAGTTTCAAGATCTACACAAGTCTGTTAATACTCTTTCAACAGAAGTTGCAATGAAATTGTTTTATGGAACTTTGATATTAAACCAAGGAGAAGAAAAGAGAAGAGAAGAAGGAGTTGACTCTAGTGTTACTACTACTAAGTTCTCTTGTTGAAAAATGTCCTAAAATTGAAGTTAAATTGGATACATAGAAAAGGCTCGTCTCCTTATTGTTAAGCTATATCTACTATTTTTTTTTTTTTTAATACTTTTTTATATATTTTGCCATTCCTATAGCAAATCTTGCAGAGCTTTGTAACCACCGGTTTTAAGCTGATGTGACAAATTGTTTGGTTATGAATTTATTAATATAAATCAATTCTACCCTCTAGCCGCACGAAGAAAAGCTCCCAGGCACTAAAACCGAGAAGCTCCGGAATGAGTATCTAGACGCCGGCGGCAACTTTGTCTGCCGGCGTCGTCTTCTATACTCTGGTGCTTACTTCTGCTCCATGGATTTCGTCTCTTTCCTTCGTTTTTGTTATGCTTTGTTCTCGGTTCCTCTTGTCACGAGATCTGGCCATCTCCACACTCTGGTTCGTGCTTTTCGTCTTCCACGGTTAATACCTCTGTTAGACGAAGATATAGTTGCGCTGATTACCCAGCTTCTAGTCCAAGACAGTGTATACCTTAAACGGATTTGGAGGCTCATTTCTGCCGTCATCGCTGCAACCGGACATTGTAGAACCCACTGCCAAGCACCGGTCCTCTATATTCTTCACTGTTGTGCTCCTCACTATTGTGACTTACCGACATGTTCGGATCTAAGAAATTTGTTTGTAGTTCTGGTGACTTTTTTACAGGATTTATACAGTACTCAAGAGGAGTTTAAAGTAGGAGTTTACCAGGTTTCTATTGATGAAACTCTCTCTTTCTCTCTTGCCGTGTGCCAAACCGCATGGGGTCTCAATCAATATACCAAATATACCGGCAAAGTCTTTTGGTATTACAACCCTTTAAAACTTAATAGCCTCTATATGTTGATCATTAATCTCTTTCAAATTCAGCTTGATAAAGACTTGCGGTATCATATCTGGTGTCATTTTGAGTTTGTTGTGATTGAGATGGATATGTTTAGAGTTTTATCTATTTTCATGGTGATTAGTAGTGATGTCTTGTCAAAATTGTATGATTATTGGATCAAGATACATATAGCTCTACTCAAAAATCATGCGAATCTTTATTTCATTTCATGATCACCAATTGGGGGTTAAGTGTGGTGGTCGTTGACATTGCTTTGGATATCTCTTTTTAGAGATGAGTTCCTTTGATATTTTAAAGTTACCTTGTATTGGGTTTCTACTAACCTTAGTCTAGTTCTTTTGGTTTTCTTTGATATTCCAAATTTACCTTGTATTGAGGTTCTTACTAGCTTTGGTCTAGTTTCTTTGTGTTTCTTTGATATCCTAATTTACCTTGTATTGAGGTTTCTACTAGCTTTGTTCTAGTTTGTTTTAACGCTAAGGGCTTTGTCCCATATATTAGCTATGATTACTTTGTTGTTGATGCAGGTCGGTATGTGCATCTCAATCGTGTTTTGGCATCTTCATCTTTAAGGTTTCGGTGGACTAGCTGGAATCTATGGAAGGCGATACTTCTCCGGCTGTTCAAAAACAACATCTTACTTTCTCACACTACCATTACATTGGTGCTAGATGTGGACTTGAACCTTTGTCCTCTTACAATTATAGAAGAAGTCTTTTTATCCCTTGTCTTGGGATTCACAATCGATGAGCTCCGAAGATTCTGCCATGATGATTCGTTTTGTTCTCTCGATTCTATCTATCTTATTTTTACAATCGTTTTTAACTATCCTACCACAGTTGTGTTAGTAGGTTTTGCTTTGTTATTTGTAAACTTATGCTCCTTTAATGGAGTGTGAACCATATAATAATGAAGTATTTGGTTTGACAAAAAAAAAATCAATTTTACCCTACCAAATTCAAAAATAATTTTAAAATAAAATTAATTTGATATTTTAATTGTACTTTATGATTTTTTTGGGTATGAATTGTACTTTATGATTTACTTATGTCTTTTTAAAATTTTATGTAATTTTATATGTTTTATTAATTATTATTACATGTAATATATATTTAATGTATGTTTTAGTTACTTATAAAAGTTTTAAAGCTGTAATTAGATATGACTACAAAATTAATTCTATAATAAAGTGTTAGCCAAAATTAATAGTTAAACAAACATGTGAAAATATCTCATATTTTATTTTAAACAATATTTGATCAGTCCATAGTTGAGTGTTCATGAGATCTGAAACACTTAACATGATTACCAATCGTAATTAAATTGTTTGAATCTAATTTTTTTTTTAAGTATATGGAGATCTGGAAACAAAGATACATTTATTCTTAAAATCAAAAGACAAACGTATCAGTTTTCTCATTTATGGGCTTGGACCGTTTCAATGGTGCCTATCAAAACACAAATGAGAGATGTTGTTAAGATTAATGGTTAGACATATCACAACAATCTCGAGGGAGCATCAGTAGGCGTTCGGATATTCAGTTAGATTCGGTTTGGTTTTTTCAGGTTTCGAGTAGTGCGATAAGAATTTAGGATCCATTCGAGTATTTTTAAAGTTCGGTTCAGTTCGGTTCTTAAATTTTTGAATCGATTCAGATTCGTTTTCGGTTATTCAGATAATATATTTTCATATCGTTCGAATTACTATTTCATTTTGTTCGGGTATCCAGTATCTCGGCTTCTATTTTATATTTAACCAAAAATATTTTTAAAAAATGAAAACAAAATTTATTTTTAATTAATATTGTGTAGTATCAATATAAGTAATTACTCCCTCCGTTTCAGATTAGTTGTCGTTCTAGAGAAAAATTTTCGTTTCAAAATATGTGTCGTTTTAGGTTTTCAATGCATAAATTAAAAGAAATTGATTTTTTTAACCAATAGAATACTTGCAGGAGTTTTTTCTATTGGTTGATTTAGAATATTTAATGGTGTTTTTATAGAAAACAGAGATTTCTTAATTTGTGTGCAAAACTCTAAAACGACAAATAATTCGAAACGGAGGGAGTATATCATTTGCATATTTAGTAAACATATTGTTTATTTTTTGTAAAATCCGGTTAGTTCGGTTTGGCTCGGGTTGTTTGGATAATAGATTTTGATATCTATTCGAATAATTTCTTAATTCGGCTCGGGTTGGGAATCAGTATTGGTTATTTTGCTGACCTCTAGAAGCATGTGAATTAATATTTGATATTGAAAGTTGTAAAAGATTTTAAATAACATATAAAAAATTTAAGTTAACTCACTTATTACTATTTTTTTATTTCGAAGCACATAAACCTATTTCATAAAGAGATTTTTGATACAAAGGAGAGATCAATTGTACAACTTTTTTTTTTTTTTTTTTTCATCTCCTAAACTA
>OVBE01015646.1:0-11358 GCA_900406425.1 Iberis pinnata | reverse complement strand
TATATAATCATCAAATATGGAAGATTCATTGAAGGCTAAAACAGTAGTAAAATATCATGTAGAAAATTGAAGTATTCTTTGACAAAAAAGTCATCAATATGTTCTCTGTGAAAATTAAATTCGCCGAATACTTTTGTTGTTTGTCACTTACATGTAAAGGCATGATTTCTAATATATGTGCTATATGTAATCTGAATAATAATGTGTTGTCTTTAAACAATCTAAGATGACTTTTTTGTCAATAGATGACTTTCATTGTTCCTCTTAGATTATTAAATAAATCAAATTTTTATTATCATATATTATAATTGTTGAAGCTATTTTTCTCAAATGATATAAAAATTTGATAATATATATACTATATAATAATAAAATTTGAAGTAAATGATCGAACCAGAAAGTAACATCATAGTGCTACATGGATTTAAAATCAAACCATATGGCCCAATGATTTGGATTGTGTAGTATGCATGTGTCGATGAAATTAGGAGGGATGTTGAATTTTTGTGAGCTTATATACATCAGGCTTTTGCAAAGTGATGGGCCACGCATTTCAGGTGGACTTGCGGACTGGTTTAGATGTAAAGTTTAGGCTGTTAAATTTTAGCACAGGTTCGGTTATGTGTTTGTTATAACGTATTATTGGAGCGGCCAAATCAAAGGAGGCTTCAAGGAAATCACATAGGATTAGTCGATAGTTTTAGTTTTAATTCGCAAAGCTCATTGTGTTAGATTTGTTCGGATTGACTAGTGAAATCATTGTTAAAGCAACAATTTCGTATGTTTTTTTTAATGTCTTTTGAATCGCGAGTTAAAGCAACAAAACATTAACAATTTTGCGTACTAATTCACTCAAGTTAGGACTAAGTTTGTCGAAAATTTTCGATATATATACATCTGTCAATAATTTTATCAGAATTCATTATAAAAAATATATATAATAATTTCGTCATAAATATTTTTGAGATTTTTTGGGTGAATTTATAAACTTGCTTCTTTCTACTGGACCATAATTGGGCCTTCGTTAATTTGTTATTAGATTTCTTATTACATCACATATTGACATGTATATAAGCTCGCTATGAAGCAACGTTTTAATACAAGAAACATATTATCATCGAATCTCTCTGTTACAGACTTCACATGGTATCAGAGCCATCATCCTAAACTCCTAAAAGGTTGAAACTCAATTTTTTCGTTTCTTCATCTTACTTCTTTCAATGGCAACACTACTACTTGCCGCACTATTTCTCCATATGATTTAACATCCAGAGATAACCCTGAAATCATTATCTCCAAATCTATGCTTAAATGTCCCAACTACGACGAATGTGCCACCAATTTCTGTTTAGCTCTAACAACAAAGAAGAAATTTGGATTCGTTGACGGCACAATATCAAAACTGGCAACAGATTCTCCTGATTATGAAGATTGGATCGCATATAATTCTCTTCTTGTTTCTTGGATAAAAATCACCATTGACGACACATTGTCTTCGACTCTCTCACACATGGATGATGCTCCTTCTCTCTGGACTCACATTCAAAAGCGATTTGGTCTCAATAATTGTCAGCGTGTACAACATCTCAAAATTGAGCTTGCAAATTGCAGACAAAAGGGAATAGCAATCGAATCGTATTACGGGAAACTTACTCAGTTGTGGCATAGTCTTTTTGACCACCAACAAGCCAAAACAATGGAGGAGGTGATAAAAGAAAGAGAAGAGGATAAGTTACAAAAATTTCTTATGGGATTAGATGACTCTATATATGGGATTAGATGACTCTACATATGGACCTGTAAAATCAGCTCTACTATCTAGAGTTCCATTGCCAAGCCTTAAAGATGCTTATAATGCATTTATTCAAGATGAAGAATCCAAGCTGTATGGTCGATTACAGGAAGAGAAACCAGAAGCTATGAGTTTCCCTGCTCAAGTTGCTTCTGCTTCTGTCTCGAATTTCAAAAAAAAAACTCTTATCAATGTGGACGACAAGGGCATCTCGCTGAGCAGTGTTTTCGACTCATTGGATATCCTCCTTGGTATGAAGAGAAGGCTTCTAAACACAACACTCAGTCACATGGTTCATCAAATTCTGGTTCCATGACCCGTCCTTCTGCCAACAACCATAACAAACCTGCAGATTCATCATGTTCTACTGCAATTTTTACACATCACGTTGGTGTCTCACCTTCCCCATTCCAACCTCCACTCACTGTTGCTGATATGCTTGAGCGTAGTGGTTTAAGAAATGAGCAGTGACACACTCTCTTCCACGTGTTAGACGAACGTAATACGACCTCCGCGACATGTCTAACAGGTAAGAACTTTGTTGAATCATGGATTTTTGACTCGGGAGCTATGAATCATATGACTGATTCAATTGATTATCTAACTTCAGCTTCGAATATGTCATCGGTTCTAATACGATTATCAAATGCAAAATTCATAACCTCTACATCTTATGGTTATGTGTCTTTAGGCATGGATTGCGTTGTCGTCTTATTTATGTCTCATAGCTTACTCTAGAAAAGGTTGTGTGTTTCAATTTACTGATCAACTATGTGTGATCCAGGACCGCATTACAATGCGCCTGATTGAAGCGGGTAGACAAATCCAAGGACTGTATTTTCTACAGCCAATTCATGCGACAGCAGCGCTAAATACCATTGACAGCGATTCAAGTGAGTTGTGGCATCGTCGATTCGATCATCCGTCATCAAAAACCATAGAAAATCTGCCTTTTTATGATTTTTCAAGTAGTTCTTTTGATTCAAGAACTTGTGATATTTGTTTAAGGGCTAAACAATCGCGTGAACCCTCTTCATTAAGTGTTACAAAGATGAGTAAACTTTTTTGAGTTGATGCATTGTGATCTTTGGGGTTTCGTATCGGACAACCTCACTGCGCGGTTCACGTTATTTTCTTACTATACTTGATGATTATTCTAGAGCTGTCTAGATTTATCTACTTCCAACCAAACAACAAGCACCAACACATCTACATGATTTTCTGAATTTAGTTGAACGGCAATTTTTGACGAAAGTTAAAACAATACGCAGCGATAATGGCTCAGAGTTTATTTTTATTAAGAAAGTATTTTCTCAAGAAGGCATTATTCATGAAACATCGTTTGTGGGTACTCCTCAGCAGAATGATCGAGTTAAAAGAAAACACCGACATCTCTTGAATGTTGCTAATGCACTCCGATTTCAGGCCTCTCTACCCATTGAATTATGGAGCTATTGCATTCTCACTGCTGGTTATCTCATTAACCATAACTTCTCAATGGTCGTACAACTTATGAGCTTATTTATACTCGACCACCGCCACTTGCTCACCTACGTGTTTTTGGTTACATTTGCTATGTTCACAATCATAAACAAGGGGGTGACAAATTTGCAACTCGAAGTCACAAATCCATATTTCTTGGATATCCGTTTGCTCAAAAGGGTTGGATAATCTTCAATATATCAACGGAAAAGTCTTTATATCTCGAGACGTTGTATTCATGGAAACAGAATTTCATCATGCTTCTCTGCCATCATCTTTATCACAATCACCAGGAATTAAGTTCTCTCCTCTCACTACACACGATGATGCATACCCAATATCTTAACAACAGCCTATGATCCCTCAGTCTCCAACACCTATTCTAGTTGATACATATTCTCCTGAACTTGCAGCAGTTGACGTTGACTCTTCCTTTGCA
Source organism: Iberis pinnata (assembly GCA_900406425.1). Classification (NCBI taxonomy): domain Eukaryota; kingdom Viridiplantae; phylum Streptophyta; class Magnoliopsida; order Brassicales; family Brassicaceae; genus Iberis; species Iberis pinnata. The sequence goes on along the minus strand of OVBE01015646.1, from coordinate 7,645 downwards.
TCATATAAATCATCTGCTCTTTCTCCGGCTGTGTCTTTTGCTTTACTTGCCCTTGATTTATCTTCAACAGCTACAGGAGAACTACCTGTACCTATTGAACCATTTGAAACCACGACTTCACCTCCACTTGGTCATGGACAGAGAATCTGAAAGCCACCCACAAGGTTTGATGATTATGTTACCAATGTTCTACATCATTCTCCTGTGGCGTATCCTATATAAGTAAATCTCGTTTCTCTCCTTCTTACAGTACTTATGTTAATGCAGTGAAAACGACTTCAGAACCGCGTTACTATAAGCATGTTGTGCTTCACAATCACTGGCGCACAACAATACAGGAAAAAATACGGGATTTAGAGGATAATGATACATGGACTGTCGAATCTCTACCTCCGGGGAAAAGGGCACTTGGATGTAAGTGGATACATCACACCAAATTGAAAGCCGCTGGCTCTCTTGAACGGTGTAAAGTTCGCTTAGTGGTTATGGGAAATAATCAAATCGAAGGTGTGGATTACACCGATACTTATGCTCCAATTGCAAAGATGGTTATCGTTCGGACTTTTGTACAGCATGTTGCATCTCTCAATTGGGAAGTATATCAAATGGATGTACACAATGCGTTCTTACACGACGATTTAACTGAAGAATTTTACATGCAATTTTCTCCGGGTTTTCGTACCGACGACACTAACAAAGGCTATCCTTTACGAAAATCACTCTACGGACTTAAGCAAACACCTAAGTGCTGGTTTTCTAAGCTCAATCAAGAACTGCATCAATAAGGTTTCAAGAAAAAAATATCCTATTACACTCTTTTCACTCTCTGCAACAATGGAACAAGATTACATGTGTTGGTTTATGTAGATGACTTAATTGTCACTGGAAATTCAGAATTACAAATTCAAGTCATACTTACACTCTTGCTTTCACGAAAGAGATTGGTGTACTTTGGTATTTTCTCGGTATAGCGGTAGCTCGAAACTGCTTTGGAATTTATCTTTGTCAAAGAAAATATGTCTTTGAAATTATTGCAGAAACTGTTTTATTGGATGTAAAACCTATAAAATTTCCACTAGAACAGAATCATAAGCTTCCTTTAGCTTCAAGTGATGACATTGATGATCCATCTTGCTATATATGATTAATTGGGCGATTAATCTATTTGAGTGTTACTCGACCAGAGTTGTCGTATTCTGTACATTTTCTTTCACAATTTATGTCTTCTCCAAAGATTCAACATTGGCACACTTCTCTACGGATCGTCAAGTATTTGAAAAACAATATGGGTCAAGGCTTCTTATTACGCTCAAAAGAAACTTTAACGATTACCGCTTGGTGTGACTCGGACTATGCATTTTTTCCAATTACTCGTCGCTCTGTTACGGGCTGGTTTATTCAACTAGGCGGGTCACCTATTTTATGGAAAACAAGGAAACATAATGTCGTCCCTCGATCTTTAGCTGAAGCCGAATATCGGGCTATGCCCGAATATCGGGCTATGGCCGATACGGTTTGTGAGCTTATATGGCTTCGGGAACTGCTACCAAATTTGGGTATATCTTGTACTACGCCTATTCCTTTGCATTCCAACAGCCTATCTGCCATCAATCTTGCCGCTAATCCGGTTTATTACGCTCGTAAAAAACATGTAGGTCTTGACTGTCATTTCATAAGAGATGAAATAGCTCGTGGTACAATCGTTACCAAACATATTTCCACTAAGTCTCAACTCACGAACATCATGACCAAGTCTCTAGGAAGAAAAGAGTTTTAAGATTTCTTACACAAATTGGGTGTTTACGATATCCACATGTCACCTTGAGGGAGAGGGGGGGGTATTGGGTCATAATTGGGCTTTCGTTAATTTGTAATTAGGTCTCTTATTACAACACAAATTGACATATATATAAGCTCACTATGAAGAATTTCAAATTCCAAAAATACCATACACTCACAAAAATCTCAAAGTAACATTAAATTATTTTCCAAAAATACCACAAACGGGTTTTGAATTTAAATTTTTGTGTTTGGATTCATTAAATAGAGTTTATAATTTAGTTTTGAATATTGTGGAGCTTGGTTTTGAGGGTTTTGGTTTAAATTTGAAATTTTAAAACTATTTAAAATTTGTGGTATTTTTGAAAAATTTGTAGTATTTTTGGAACAACTAAGAGTGTAAGGTATTTTTGAGAATCTCTTATATATATTAAGACAAATTATATATATCTTTTAAAGATTATAAATTAAGCATAATTGGAACCTCAATGTAGTCTGAATGAGCATGTCACTAAAAGAAAACAATGAGTTTGCCACTGCTCAAATAGTCACAAAACAGTTGCTAAATTAAGATTAGAGACTGATTTGCGACTGCTAAAATCAGTCGCTAAATATTGGTCGCTAAATGACGTAGTCGCAAATCAGTCGCTAATTTGCAACTGTTTTACGACTACATGGTGCGACTGCATTTAACGACTGATTACGTAAACAAAATAATAGTCTCAAAGTTGCAAAATTTTCCACTACTTTGTAACTGCTTTTTTCAAACCGATTAGAGACTGTTTTAGTTTTAAAGAAAGAAGTCACAAAATATACTCTCCAGTTTAGCGATAGTTTTGCAACCATCTTGATATTATGTAGTTGCTAATAAGTTTCTCTTTTGTTGCAACTAATTAGCGACTGCTATTTCCAACAGTCTCAAATTAGTCACAAAATATTAGCAACTGATTTGCAACTACTTTTATTTATAGTTGCAAAATAGTCACTAATACTTTGCGACTACTTTGTAATTGTATTGTAACTATATATAACAATTTTTATGTATTCTAAAATTAATTACTAATAATATTAATTTTAAGTTGATTTAAAATTTATATGAAACTAAAATATTTAAAATACTAATAAAAGTATCAAAACAAAATAATATTCGAACATTGTTTAAAATACTAGTGAAACAAAAAAATAGTTTATGGATCGGATGTGGAACTTTGATTATTTTCTACATACGCAGCAAAATTTGGATTTTGCTTCAAGAAGCCAACAACCATTTCCAAGTCTTGAATCTTTCAACGATCCTGAGCGGTTTGAGCATCACGACAAGCCATTTCGGCTCGGAACATCTCCTCACGTCGAGCATTCTCAGCTTGGAACATCTCCTCACGTCGAGCATTCTCAGCTGCTTGCTCCTTAATTTGTTGTTTAGCCACCAACAATTTTTCTTGTAATGACACAAATGATGCACTTGAACTAGCTTCACTGCATTTCTTGCTTTCTTTCCCATAAATCCTTGATAGACTCCCAAGTCCATAACCGTTTCCATTGTCGTCGGTTTGAGTGGACTACGATAAATAACAATATTACACAGTAAATTAAACAAGGAATTCGAAAACCAAATGATAAGTTATATATAATGTAAATTCTAATACCGAATAGCTCGTTGAGTTGGTCGGTTGTAGGTGGTTGATGTTGAGAAGTGCCATCGGAAGCCTCCTCTTGAGCTGCAACTATCATTGCATCCATATTCTTCTAGTAAGCTTCACAAAATTTTTTTGACTTTGCATCAACATATGTACCGTCAGCTCTCATGTATGTCTTCATAAAGACTTCTCGAATCGTCACCGACCTTCCCAACTCAAGTTCCTAAAATTTATAATTGTTTGTCATTATTAGTTAAATTATAAATAAGTTTTACATTACCATTTATTGTTGAATCCGCAAGTAATGTTTTTGTCCCGCCACATGAATTCGACCTCCAAGTCCGTCAGGGTCCGACAACCGAGCGTTAAATGCAATACTACTCCTCTCTTTAGCATCATTTGTATCCCAATATGTGCACATTGTCTTCCATAGATCTCCTAAAATCTACGGAGGTCATCGTTTATCCCTGTCCATCCTTGCCTTACTAACCATTTCTTTTAGACGCTTTTGAAAAATCTTTTCAAACTCATATCGAACTTCTAGTGTCAAAATTGGATCTCAATTATACTCTTGCTTCAAAAAAAAAACAAAAATCAATTAAAACCAATCAAATAACTTACATAATATCAAAATACATACAAAAAATCGATGAAATATTGATCTTTAATGTCTTGAGAGACAATCGACCAACTGTAGTACGGTCCGTCGAACTTTCTTTTCAAAATCTTTGAAATCCTTCCAGTTAAAACGCCTTTGTCACGGTGAAACCTACAACAAAAAAGTGATAACACCGATAACATAATTCAATCACAAACACCAATATTCATAATTCAATCACAAACCAAAACTTAAAAATCTCAACACTAATATTCATAATTCAATCACAAACCAATGCTTAAAAATAAAATAAAAACCAATATTCATAATTCAATCACAAACTAAGACTTAAAATCTCAACACCAATATTCATATTTCAATCACAAACCAATACTTCAAAACTAAGACTTAAAAATCTCAACACCAATATCATAATTGAATCACAAAAGTGACACCACTATCAAATTTAAAATCACACTTTCACATTTAACTATCAAACCAACTAACAATTAGAATCAAAATCACAATTCACTATCGAATATAAAATAACAATTTCACGTTTAACTATCAAACTAACTAACAATCCAAATCAAAATCACAATACTATACAATCAAATTTAAATCACAATTTCCACATTTACTAATCATAAACTAAACATAATATCATTTGGTAAATTGTGTTCTCATTCGGGAACAGATTCAATGTCGGCAAATAAAGTTCCCGACTCGGCATTCGCAACAAATCGTCTATCAAAATCTGTGTATTTGGATTAATTTGATCTGGCATTTGTACATCTTCTTCTGAATCTTGCTCGGACATTTGAGGAGGGGCTTGAGTCGAATTTTCAGTTGGTTGAACAAGAACTGGCCGAAGTTCTTGTCTCTGATTTTGGTGCACCGACAGAGAGGAGGATGGCTGAGATGACGTCTGAGATGGTGGGACAACTGGCGGTGGAAGTGTGGCTCACGACATAACGAATCGGGAGTGGCCGCATAAATGAAAAATTTCCCGTCGAAGTTGCTGGAGAAGACCACGGCCACAAGAGCTTTTTCTGGCGCCGGACATGGAGGATTCAAGTGAAAAATCGGTGGCGAGTTTTGTGAAAATCGAGCAAGCGGCGTAAATGGGAAAAGAGAGAGGAAGAAGATGACCTAAAAGTTATAAAGAAATTGCGACTGCAAGTGTAATGGAAAATAGTCGCTAATTTAGAGACCATTTAGCGACTGAGAGTATATATCACAGAAAATGTTGTAGTCTCAAATCAGTCGCTAAATTTAGCAACTGATTTAAGACTGAAACCTTTTTTTAAGAGAAAAATTAAATAAATAGGTTTTATAAATATGTTTAAAAATGGTATAATTATGTATATTATTTTAAATTGTGTAAATATGTTTTAAAAGTTAGAAATATATATTATTGGTTTGTAAATGATAATTTCTAATATTGTATAAATATGTTTTACAGATTTGTTTTCTAAATCATAAATTCTATATATATATATATACATGTATATATTTAAAAATGATAAATTTTTTATATTCTAAACATCAATAATATTAATTATAGTATAATATTAGACTTGTAAAAATTTTGTACACTTGACATATATGTTATGTTGAATGTTTATAAGTTTCAAGTGGTCGAAGAAACACGTCAAGACTTGCTCGTGGATGTTTTGGTCCGGAATTCAATACTGTAAGAAACAAGTACTCTTTCTTCATACATGTATCCGAAAGCAAGTTATATGGAGTCACGATCACATGCCATAATGAATGATTATGAGACATACCAAATGGATTAAATCCATCCGTACATAATCCAAGATACACATTTCTTGGTTCTTCAGCAAACCGAGGATGTATCAATTGGAAAATTTTCCATTCGGCTGCATCAGATGGATGACACATTTCCCCCTCTTCTGAATCATGCTCAGTGTGCCATCTCATTGCTATTGCAGTTCGCTCGCTTTGATACAACCTCTTCAATCTATCAGCTACAGGAAGATACCACATACGAATATAAGGTATATTTATTCGTCCCTCGCTAGACTTCCATCTCGCGGCTTTGCAAAATTTACACTTATCCAATGTTTCATCTTCTTTTCAAAAGATCATGCAATTTTCTAAGCACACATCAATTATGTAAAATGGGAGACTTAAATTATGCATTAATTTCTCAGTCTCGTAGTATGAACTAGTTGACTGATTTTCGTCTGACAGATATTATGAAAATAGTTCTGTCCACGAGTCCATGCATTTCTCACCAATATTATAATCTGCTTTAATATTCATAAACCGAGCAGCTAAAGACAATTGTGATTGACCTTCATTGCAACCATCATATAGCGGATTTTTAGCAGCTTCTATCATATTGTAAAAGGTTTTTGCCTCGTTGTTAGGTTCCTCATCATTTTGATAACCCCCATGAACATAGTTATAAGAAATTGTGGTACCTTGAAATGTATTATTCACCATCTCAACATATCTATCATCATCATTTTTATAATTAGATTCTTCTACATTACTACCACTAGCATGATTTTGTATTACCTAAATCCACATTTAACTTTTCTCCATGATTGTACCAAACATAATAATTTGGCATAAACCCTCTACTATATATATGAGTCCAAATTTTACGCTCAATGAAAAATTTAGTATTCTTACAACTAATACAAGGGCAGTAAAATTTACCACCACTACTTTGCGCTATCGGTTGATTACTTGCATTCAACATGAACTCTTTCACCCCTGCAGGAAATTTAGCGGTAATATTTCCCGAGGCTTCATCGATCCGATTGTACATCCAATCCCTAAAATTCCAAGTATTGTAATTATTAGCTATTTTGTTTATTATAGAAGTGATCTTGTAATTTTTTTGAGGTGTAAATGAAAATGACATGATTGTCTTTCTATATATAGAAAAATTAGCCACTGATTTGATTTGAGACTGAAAGAATAGTTGCAAGATTTTAGTTACAACTACCCAACATGTAAAAAACATGTATTTTAATTTGCCACTAATTTGTGACTATTTTGCAGCTGATTTGAGACTAAAAAAACAGTTAAAAATTTTTAGTTACACCTACCCAACATGTAATAAACATGTGTTTTAATTTTCCCTTGTTTTGCCACTATTTTGCAACCGATTTGCTACTGAACCATCGGTTGCAATTTTTTAGTTACACCTACCAAAAACACAAAAACATGTGGGTATTTAACAACCAACTATTTTGCGAAGTTGCAAATTTTAGAGACTGATTTGATTTTAAAAAAAACTTCTGTAGCAAAACAATCACTTTTTTGCAACTAATTAATGACTTCATTGTTGAAACACAAAATAGTCACTAAAAGGTCACAAAATAGCCATTACTTTACCTCTTCATGTTTTCGCCTCCTTTTACCAATTGTTTTGCGACTAAGTTTTGACAATGTTAAAATAGTTGCAAATTAGTCTCTAAATTTAGCCACCAACAGTGCAGTCGCTAAAATTAGTGGCTATTCCACTGTTTTCTTGTAATGTGTGTAATAATGAGAAAAAAAATAAGAATCATCCATGGAATCTCCATGATCTCTAAGAAATTCGGTGGTGGTTCGTAGCTCCGGCTTCTTAGCTTCTCGGAAACTTCAA
>OVBE01015645.1:225-11359 GCA_900406425.1 Iberis pinnata | reverse complement strand
TATATTAAAGTAAAAAATATTTTATAAACGGATATTTAGGAAGGTTTCCCAAATAATTCGGTAAATGTACTTTAGAAGGAAATAGTATTAAATTAGAAAGAAATTAATAATGAAATAGTTTTAAATATGGGTGATAAATATTTTTCAATCGGATATTTAGTATACTAATTATATTTGTCAATTTATAAAATAATATTAATAATTTCAAATCAAGATAAAATAAAAAACATTTTGAGTTTTCAATTGAAAATATGAATTTAAAAATTATTAATTTAAATTTTAAAAGGAAATGTCAAAAAAATATAATAAATAAAACTTTGGATTGGGTCTCTTTCATTATCCATATTTAAAAATATAAAAGTAAATATTATATCACTTTCATGAAACAAAAATGATATTTATAACTTTAAGTTTTTTAAATTAGGTTTCATGAAAACCAATTAAACTAACTAACTTTATTACTATTTAAATCTTGATCAAATCATAAACTAAAACAATTATAATAAACAATATTAATCACATTCAGTTTATAAGTTTGATTTAATTACAAATCAAATTTAACTGTATATTTTGTCTCTGGATCTCGATTTAATTGGTATCCTGCACAAAAAATTGGTGTGAGGTTTAACCTAATCTTGACACATATATATAGGAGCTAGAAATGAAGGAGATTTCTTTCAACTTTCGATGTGGGTTCTTGTATATATTTTTAAAATATAGCCCATAAAATTTGAATAAAATTTATGCCAAAATATATTATAATTTATATATATATATATATATATATATGGATATAGTAATCGATAATTTATGCAACTAATTAAAATTTAAAAATTATAATAGAATATTTTGGAGATCATTAAATTTGTTAAGAATTATGGAAACAATATATATATATATATATATATATATATATATATATTAAAGCAAAAAAAAATTACAATCGGATATTTAGGAAAGATTTCCAAATAATTCGGTAAATGCGCTTTGAAAAAATAATTTTTAATAAATAATAATTTTGATTCATTCCCACCTTTATGGCTCAAACCCACGTCCTCAATGAAAGCATACTCGATTCCTTGCCAATTGTGCTAAGTCTTTTTATTGCTCATTTATAAGTTCAATTAGTTTTTAATATATAAAACTTTTTGGATCAAACCCGACCCGTTTTATCATTGATGAACCTATTTATAAATTTTTAATATTCCAAATCACTAACAAAAACATAAATATACTTATTATTCTCTAAAAACATGTTTAAGAATGTTTAAAGTATTCACATTACATAGAAAACTATCACATTAATACATTAAATAACTTTCATGAAACCAAAATAATATATATCACTTTCAAATTATTATTCAGATTTATTAAAACCAACTAAACCCATTTTTTATACTTATATTTAGTTTATAATTTATATATATCTTGATTTAAATATGGGTGATAAAGATAAAATAAAAATAATTTGATTTTTTAATTGAAAATATGAATTTAAAAATTATTATTTTAAATTTTAAAAGGAAATGTTAAAAAATATAACACATAAAAACTTCGGTTGTATCTCTTCCATGATCCATATTTAAAAATATAAAAATAAATATGTGATCACTTTCATGAAACAAAAATGATACTTATCACTTTAAAAATTTTAAATTCAGTTTCATTAAAAATCAGTTAAATTGACTAATTTTGTTACTATTTAGATCCTCATCAAATCATGAACTAATTTTTTTATAAAAAAAATATTAATCACAATTTTTAAGTTCGATTTAATTGAAAATCGAATTTAATTGAATATTTTCTTATATTGGATCTCGATTTAATCAGTTTTCTACACAAAATTGGTGTGAGGTTGAAACTAATCTTGACATATATATATATGAGCTACCAATGAAAGAGATTTTTTTTCAACTTTCGATGTGGGATCTTGTATATTTTTTAAAAATATGGCCCATAAAATTTGAATTAAAATTTGGATCAAAATTAGATTAATATATATATATATATATATATATATATATATCGATAATTTAGGCAACTAATAAATGTAAAAATCTAATGGATATTTTAGAGACGCAATTAATGTTGTATGATTTATGAAAATTTGATTAAATATTAATGTTAATAAGATTTTTTAATATGATATTTAAGAAACTAATTAAACTTATCAAATTTTAATTTATAGCTGAAAATTTTTTAAATTTCCATATTTAAGAAAACAAAAACAAACAAAAAGGGGAATCGAACCCCTCAACCATGCATACAACCCGTTGATACTTTAACACTAAGCCAATTAGATTTATTGTTTATCATTCACGTTGATTAATTATATTTATATCCAAAAGGCGTGTTTTGAACAAAAAAACTATTAACGCATTCTCTGTGGATCGCATGCATCTCAAACCGGGTCATACCCGATCCAATTAAAGATCCACGCGTTTTTAACTAAAAATGTATTTTTCTTGTTAAAAACTCGACATCTCGGAGAATCGAACTCATGACCGTTAAGATAAATCCGAAAATTTTGCATAAAATAACTTTTGCCAAATTTTTTTGTTTTTTGAAAATTTTTAATCTAATGGAAAATTCCGTAAATATTTTTTTTTATTTTAATTTCTTCCATATTTGTACTACTTATCTAAATAATAGTATAGATTTTCCTGTTAGAAAATTTTTTATGACAAAAAAAAAAAATGTATAATAGGAGAATCTTGAATATATCTAGAAGCTGTAAAAGTGTAAAACACATACTTAAATTGGATCTTTTGTTAGGTCAAACGTTGTCGTGATTAACGTCAAGTTCTGTTTTGTTTTTGAAGTCTATTATTGTGGAATTTCAGAAACCTGAGACTATAAAAGTAGATGATCTCTAGGTGTAAATTCTTCTTATCAAAACATTTGGTTAAGATTTAGAAGCTTCTGGTAATTCCTCTTCTCTCTGATCTCCGCTTTTTTCTAATTAATTTCAATATCATTCTGAAACACTCAGAATTGAGATCTCAGCAATGGCGGCTACAAATGGGAACACAAAGCCTCCTCCTTCACCTTCTCCTCTCCGCAATTCCAAATTTTTTCAGGTATAAAGCTTACTTGAATTGGTTTCGATGCCTTGGAATATCGTTTCTCAATTGTGTTTATCGAGATCTGGTGGGTTTATGTTTGTGTAGTCAAATATGAGGATTTTGATCTCAGGAGGAGCTGGGTTCATCGGTTCTCACTTGGTCGATAAACTGATGGAAAATGAGAAGAATGAGGTCTGTATATATCTATGATCGATCGACTGAATTGTTGAATGATCATTTTTTTTTTTGAATCTACAGGTGATTGTTGCTGATAACTATTTCACTGGATCAAAGGAAAACCTCAAGAAATGGATTGGTCACCCTAGATTTGAGCTTATTCGTCACGGTATGTTCTCAAGACTCTCTGTTTGTTGTTAACGCTTTTTTGATTTAAACAAACTCACCATCTCTATAATTTAAAAAGATGTTACGGAGCCTTTGCTGATCGAGGTTGATCGGATTTACCATCTAGCTTGTCCTGCCTCTCCTATCTTCTACAAGTACAATCCTGTGAAGGTTTGTGTAGCTGTCTGTACCCATATAGGTTCATCAGAAGCATTAGTTTTCTAATATCTAATCTGTTTTTGCAGACAATCAAGACCAATGTGATTGGTACACTGAACATGCTTGGTCTTGCCAAGCGTGTTGGAGCAAGGTTCGCTTCAGATCGTTCTTCTAGGTACACAGATTTGCAACTAACATTTGTTCATATCTTTGAACAGAATACTGCTCACCTCAACCTCGGAAGTGTATGGAGATCCACTCATCCACCCTCAACCAGAGAGCTATTGGGGCAATGTCAATCCGATTGGTAAGTTTCATATGTAACCATTTCGGTTTTTAAAGGCTTTGTAAACCTAACCAACCTCTTGCTAATATACAAAAAGGGGTTCGGAGTTGCTATGACGAAGGCAAGCGTGTAGCTGAGACCTTGATGTTTGATTACCACAGACAACATGGCATTGGTTAGTTTGTGTTTCCCTGAACTCATCACTTTTTCTTTATCTGGAGATTCTCATTGAACCTGTATTTTATTTATAGAAATCCGCATTGCTAGAATCTTCAACACGTATGGTCCTCGAATGAACATAGATGATGGCCGTGTTGTGAGCAACTTCATAGCTCAAGCACTCCGGGGTGAGGCATTGACTGTGCAGAAGCCAGGGACACAGACCCGCAGTTTCTGCTATGTCTCTGACATGGTGGATGGGCTAATCCGCCTCATGGAAAGCGATGATACCGGCCCTATCAACATCGGTAACCCAGGTCGGTCCGTCCTTTTGTTCCCAAAATACCTTAAGAGTGCCAATCTTGTCATCTTACAACCTAAACTGCTTCTGTTTCGCAGGTGAATTCACAATGGTGGAACTGGCAGAGACGATTAAGGAGGTAAGAGTAGGTTAGGTTAAATTTGCATAAGTGAATTCTGTGTTTTTGGTTTCCTAAAGTGTGTTATATGAAAAAGCAGCTTATAAACCCAAGCATAGAGATAAAGATGGTGGAGAACACACCAGATGATCCAAAACAAAGGAAGCCAGACATTAGTAAGGCTAAAGAAGTTTTGGGTTGGGAGCCTCAGGTTAAGCTTAGAGAAGGACTTCCTCTTATGGAAGAAGATTTCCGACTAAGGCTTAATGTCCCCAAACACTAAAACGCAAACGCAATTTGGTGGTTTTGTTTCATATGTATGTTGTTGATCTTGCGTTTGTGCAGAGAAATAAGTTGGGAGTGTTTTCAATATATTGTGGCATGGTTAGTTATTGCTTTGCGGCTTTAATGGAAAGAAGTTATGATATATCTTTGAAAAAATTACGATGTATTATTATTGTGCACGCCGTAAATCTATCAACGGTTTGTATTCTGTGGTCTTACTCAACGTAAATCAGAAGCTTTACTTTTCTAATAATTCATACAAGTAGTCCTTCTATAAGCATGAGTATGATTTTTTCCATAGATCGTTTTTGTCATTTTCTCCTGCTAATGATTTAGCCGCTAGAGTTTTCAAAGGTTTTTGCTTTCTACATGTCAATGAGGTTAACATTCTTATTTTTCTCCTACTTTCTTCTAAAAAATGGTAACATATATCATTTTAAAGAAAGTATAACAATTACGATAAGAAAACCAATTGGTATCTAAATAAGTAAGATGAGATATTCAGCAGTTTAAACCATAAATCATATCATTGACCAGCATAAAAAAATGTGGATAATATCAAATATTCCTCCTCCACACACATGAACAATCCAAATAACATTGAAGAAAACTAAATAACCCTTATTTAACAAGCACAACCTGATGCAGGAAGATCGTTAGTTTTCCGGTCACCGGATGGCTTCCGGAAAGTTGTGCTTCCGAACAACATGAAACCAATAGCATGACCGGCGATGGCTACGATAAAAACGCCGGCGTTAAACGACATGACGGCGAGCATCACTAGATAGGCGAGACCAATACGGATGGTGTAAACGGCGGTTTGGATTAGCCCGACGGCGAGATTTCTCGAATCTCCGGGGTTACCAGTACCACGGAGGAGGGAGGAGTGAGAAACCCATTCGGTGAGGATGGCGAGAAAGAAGACGAAGATGAGACAAACAGCATACATACCGGAGCTTGTTCCAGGCCAGCCGGGGAAAAGAACCACCGTGTTTTTTCCCCAAAAGAAAGTCATGTGCATCATCATCATGTGGTGATGTCCTCCTCCTCCGTTCATGGATCCATTGTTCATCATGGATGATGATGATGGTGATGGCATGTCATGCATGTGACCATGATCCATGCTTTCTTTCTCTTGTGTGTTGTTTGATAGTAGAGGAACTTTGTTAGGAAATGGTTGGTCATTTGGTATTTATTGCCATTTATTTTGAGATTCTGTTTTTATTTACTTTTGGGTTTGTGTGGATATTATTGTATTGTACTACAGTACAATATTTTTATTTTTCACTTGTCAGAGTTTATGTCGTACAAAACGGCAAATTTTAGATAATTAGTAATTAATTCACTGTTTCATTTTTAATTAATTAATTACTGTTATCGATTACAGTTGCCATCATATTTTTACGAAATTAATCAGCATTCGTGGGCTATATTTACCGGATTGAGTTACACAAGTTTTTGTCATAATTTAGTTTTATGGCAGTTATTAAAATGTAATTAAACTTTAACGGAAAAAATAAAGATGGACTTTTACATTGAACCGAAATTATTTTTTCAATTAAAATAAATAATTTATGAAATAAAAAAAACTTTACATCGGCATTCAAATTTATAACATTATTGTCATAATACTTTCGTGTGAGATTTCATAGCAGAGACGTATAAAGATGGACTTTCCATGAATGCATTATGTATGGTAAACATTACCTTGGCGAAACTAGTTGGGCCGAACTGTGACGTCCAAAATCCTGTTAAGGGTCACATCATTAAACACACACATTTTTCAAGGAAATGTATTTTGTAAGATAGCCTGCAATGGAGGCTTTCATATTGAGATTTTGATGAAAATGAGCAATAAAATAATAAAAAGAAATAAAAAGGTAAAAAATCAGTTCTTATCATATAACTTTTAAAATTATTAAGAATATCATAAGTGACTACGTGTCATTGTTTGATTGGTTCAAATTTTTAAAAGTTTTTTTTTCTCTTTTTGTGTTCTCTCATTTTATTTTTTAAAAACTTAATTGGAACCATAAATTCTAACTGATTTTTTTTAAAAAAAAAATTTCTTACAATTTTTTTTGACAACTTAAAAATTCTTAAATTTCATAATTGATAACTAAAATAATCTTTAAAAAAATTATGAGTTATTACCATTAAAGATGCTCTAAATATATCTTTATTATTAATGGGTCAAGTACGTACGAGAACGTCTGATTAGAAAAAATCTAAGAAGAGCTTGGACTTATCAGTGTTGGCTTAAGTGTAAATGATGTCAGTGTGATCGCCTCATGGCCCACTAACAATTGAGGCCCAAATTTTTTTTTTTTACTTGTTAACGTATGTGCTTTTTATTTTAATTTGGGATCCAAAATTTTTTTTTCTTATTATATCACCTACTAACTGTGGGCTTTTATAAATAGGGTCCAATTTTGTTTTTAAATGAAAAACAATCTTTTTTTAATATGTTAAAAATAATAATTTAAAAGGGTTAAAAGTTGTAAAAACTTTTCACATCTTCTCCTCTCTAANAAAAAAAAAAAAAAAAAAAAAAAAAAAAAAAATTTCAATCCAAATTCAAGGTTTTCTTGTTTGTATCTTTCATTGAAACTCAGAAAAAATACATATTAAAATAAGTTTTGGTAAGTTTTTCAACTTTGGAGTTCTCCTCCATGGCTCCATCGATGTCTCTGTTTTTTAAAAGCTTTTGATGTCTAGTAATATAAAACATCTCATGACAGTGGCTAGTGCAATCTCTAATCTCTTGTTTGTAATTGTACATCAAAACCCTCTCAATGTTGTTTGTTTCTAAATTTGATAATAATGGTATTAGATAAAAAAAATGTTTATGTGTAAAGTAGAAAAAGTGATTCAGTGGTTGCTATCTTCAATGTCTCTTATAATTGTTCGTATTTTTCTAATTTTTTTTTTTCCATGTTACATCGCTCATATTTGTTCAGATTTTAAGCATAAATCCAGGTGCTATTTTTCTTTTAAATTAACATTTATTTTATATCATGACTGGACATTTATCTGGATATCAGAAAAAAAAGAAGAGAAAACAAAATGAATTATTTATTGAGTCACGAAGAGGTGCATTAGAAAAATTTGTGACAAAAGTAAAAGCTAATGAGAATGTTAATGTTAATAATATAAATAATATCTTTAGGTCAAATGATAATACTGATGACGATACTAGTCACTTGAATGAGCATGATCATGTGTTAAATGCATCTAATACTGAAAGTTTGAATGTTCATGAACAACCAAGTTTTTGTGCTGATATTTTTGATCCTAGATATTGGGAAAATCTTGACAACAAAATGAGATATATAATGGTTGAAAAAGGGCCTAAAAGATAAATGAATCTTGTGTTTCCTTTAGATAAAAATGGTAGGCATTTTTCATATAATAACTATTGTATGAAGTTGAGTAATGGACTAGTGACAGAATTTGGTTGGTTTATTCAAAACATTTAGATAAAGTTTTTTTGTTTTTGTTGCAAATTGTTTAAATCTAAAGGTTGCTCAAATATGTTTGCAAATGAGGGATTTAAAGATTGGAAGCATCTTAGTGAGAGACTAAAAGATCATGAGAGAAGTATAGAACATATGACTAACATGGAAACTTGGAATGGGCTTAAAGTTAGATTCGAAAAGAATTTAACAATTGATAAAGAAGTACAACATGCAATTGCAAAAGAAAAAGAACGTTGGAGGCTAGTTTTAACTAGAATAATTGCTGTAGTGAAATTTCTTTGTAAACGTTGTCTAGCATTTAGAGGAAAAAATGAGAAACTTTACCAAGACAAACAATGGTAATTTTTTAGGAACTATTGAAATGATTGCGGATTTTGATTTGATAATCCAAGATCATATTAGGCGCATTCAAAACCATGAGATCCATCATCATTATTTTGGTCATAATATTCAAAATGAGTTCATTTCTCTTTTGGATCATAATGTTTAACATTCCATTGTAAATGTGATTAAGAAAGCAAAATATTTTTCTATTATTCTTGATTGTAAACCGGATGTGAGCCATCAAGAACAAATGACTCTAATAATAAGATGTGTGGATATATCAAATAAAAAAGTGAGAGTAGAAGAGTACTTCTTGGAGTTTCTAAAAGTAGATGACACATCCGGATTAGGATTATTTGATAAATTAATAGATGCTCTAAAATCTCTTTCTCTTGATGTTGATAATATAAGAGGTCAAGGTTATGAGAATGGTTCTAATATGAAAGAAAAACATCAAGGTGTGCAAAAAAGGTTACTTGATATAAATCCAAAAGCTTTTTATATGCCATGTGCTTGTCATAGTCGTAATCTTGTTGTTAGTGATATGGCTCACTCATGTGTCAAAGCCATTTCTTTTTTTGGAGTTTTGCAACACATTTATGCATTGTTTTCTAGTTCTACAAAGAGATGGAAGATTTTTCTTGACAATGTTCCTTATTTTACGGTGAAATCTTTGTGTAATACTCGTTGGGAGAGTCGAATAAAAAGTGTTAAAGCTATTAGGTTTCAAGCTCCGCAAGTAAGATTAGCTTTATTGGAATTATATGAATCATGTGATGATGCTACGACTAAAAGTGATGCTGAAAGTTTAATCATGGCTTTTGATAATTTTAAATTTTTACTTGGCATGGTGAGTAAGAGCTTACAATCTAAATCTATATGCATTAGTGATGCTTTAAGACAATTGGAAGGTGTGCTTTTGTTTTTGGAAAAGTATAGACATGAAGGATTGCATTCTAGTTTGAGTATAGCACAAACCATTGCTCGTGAAATGGACGTTGATTCTATCTTTCCAAATAAGCGTCGTGTCTTTAGGAAAAAACAATTTGATGAAACTAATAGTAGTGAAAAGGCACAATCAAATGAGGATGCTTTTAGAGTTGAATAGTTTTTAGTTGTGGTGGACATGACCATAACTTTTGTTAAGAGTAGATTTGATCAAATGAATAATTTTAAAAATATTTTTGGATTTTTATTTGATTCGGTAAAGCTGAAAATATTAAGTGAAAGTGAATTAGGAGAACATTGCAATCATTTTCATGAAACGTTTTCTCATGGTAGTTCTTCAGATGTTGATTTAAATGATTTTTATTCGGAACTAAGAATGTTGCAAATGACTTTACCCGATACATCTATGGAACCTAGTGAAGTTCTTGAGTTTCTTGAAAGTAGGGGTTGTTATCAGAATGTTTCAATTGCATATCTAATTCTTTTGACTACACCTGTAACTGTGGCATCGATGACTATGAATTTTCACGGTTTTCAATTAGCATCGATTCTGAGGTCTAAAAGCGTGCATACATCACATTTATGGTTGATTTCACTAACTTTNTTTTGCATTAGAATTTGCATATGCACGCATTTTGGAGGTTTTTCAGGACTTTCAGGTATTTTTGGGAAGGATTTGAGAAATTTCGGAAAAACAACACTTGACGTTGGATGGACTTGACACTCAGCACTCAACTGTGGAATGGACTGAACTTACCTCCAAGCAGCTGCAGGATCGATCCCAACTCAATGCAGGATCGATCCCAGGCAACTCTGCAGCGAAACGAGATCGATCCCACTCAGCAGTCTCGGGATCGATCTCAACTCAGTGCAGATCGATCTCAGCTCACTCGAGATCGATCCTGTAACAAACCTAGATCAACCTCAGGCAGTCCTGCAACAAACCCAGATCGATCTCAGGCAGCTCTGCAACAAAACAATTCGATTCCGCAGTCTTAGTTCCAATGTTTCTTGTGAAGTCTCAAACAAAGCCAAGGAAGTGCACAAAGACAAAGCAAGACTAAGAAGACGACTCATGAGATCGATCTCACTTGTGTCGGGATCGATCTCAGGTATTCAACGCTGGATCGATCCTAACCTTAGCAGAAGTTTGGACACAACGAAGCTGGATCTATACCAAGCAAGCACCCCTTAGTCCAGATCGATCATGCACTCAACCACCCGAAGGCAAACACGCTCCGACCCGACCAACTCGAATCCGGATACCACCTGAAGCAAGGCCCAAGATCCAAGACAATGATTAGCATTTTGTCTGTAGTGCGAATTAGGGCTTTTCTCTGAACACTATAAAAGCCCTAATTCGCCTCCATTTGCACAAGCTTAGTTTTTCTTTCCTTTTTAGGTTTTAGTCTTAGGTTTTATTTTCTTTTGTTGTTCTTCATGTTCTTGGTGTAAAAACCAGATTTCTTTTAAGTTTCAAGTTAATCTACTGTTTTTACTTTGTTTCCTTGCTTAGCTTTAGGTTGTTCTTTAGTTTTTGCATCTTGATTTTCGTTTTAAGTTTTAAGCTTCTGTTTTAAGTTTGCATTTTCGTTTCTGTTCTTCATTTCTGGGTTTGTCTTCTTACTGTTTTTCCTTAGATCTTCATGTTTAAGTTTGTATTTC
>OVBE01015643.1:275-11359 GCA_900406425.1 Iberis pinnata | reverse complement strand
TAATCACCCGCATACCAGAATGCCACCTTATTATGGTATTTCGGGAAACAGTCCACCGTTGTGGCATCTCGCATAAAACTCGCCGCCATTATGGCATTTTCAAAAAATTTCTTGAACATCAAATAGTGCAATTAAAATAAAAATAAAAACATGAAATTGTGCATCGTAAACTGCCGAAACCCTAACTCTTTATTCTAACCATCACGTATTTGAGAAGTCTCTCCAACTCTCTACAGAAAAAAACACTAAAAGTCTCACAAGAGAATCTGCTTTCGATAAGTTTGAAAAGGGTTTAACTAATATTTATTCTTTTATGAAATAAACCTATTATTATATTTGTTACATAAGTTATTTTTGAAAAGTAGGTCTTGCATATACAATCAAAGTGATTTTTCTGGATTTGTTTTCTTCCTTTGTATAATAGTTTTAGAATACGGACTGTTATTATCATGCTTTGTTTATATTTAAGATATCATTTATCTATCCTATACTAATTTTATTTTTATTTTACTCTTTTTGTTGTTGCATACAAGGTGGACAAGATCAAGGATGAAAAGATGAAATCTCCAATGAATTCAGAATTACTCGCAACAGAAGCAAGGATCAAAGTAGCAAGGGCACTACAAAGCCAGGATGTTGAAAATGAAAGAGTGTAAGATGGAATATGAACGATCCATGTGGTACAAGATGAAAATGGTAAATTCTTATCTCTCATCTACAAACAAATGGGAGATAAGGATTTTGATTCTATGAACGGATAGAAAACCTAAAAACAGAAGAAGAAACCCAGCGAACAATATCTATCTATGGTGCAAGTCTTAAATTTAAAATGGGATAAGATGAGGTTTTTGTTTATGAATTGAATCCAAACCAAGAACAAAGATAATAATACTAATATATTTTTTTATTATGTTTTTTCCTTTTCTATTTTGTTTCTAATTTTTTTTTGTTAAACCGATTATAAGTCGGTTTTTAAAATATTTATATCAATCACTGTTTTAATATGGATTGATTTAACTAAAAGTATAAACTAATCAATTTGTAATCATATATTTATATAATAATAAATACATTTTATATATATATATATATATATATATATATATATATATAGATTTCAGGTGATACACAAATAAATAAATAATTATTTTTATAATAATTATTAAAGTTTAGGGTTACAATTTAAAGACATAAATATGAAATTAGCCAATTAGGTTTCCTACCAAAATAAAAAATAAAAATTAGGTTTCATGATGAACATACACCACGTTTTAGTTGATTTAATATCGTGTTTTAATTCATAATATATAGTAACATATAATACGTAGTGTGTTTCCAAATTAATATTAAAATTATAGAGTTTCTATCTTAATTGGAATTTATTAGTTTAAAAGATATTGTATTTTTTTTTTTTTTGTTAGTTACTGATATTGATGGAAAACTACAAAAGAACACAAAATATAAATAAAACATCATATATATATATATATATATATATATATATATTATAGAAATTTTCTCTATCATCTAAGCTATCCACCTAAGCAATTTTAATATTAAAATCTATTTAAATATTTATGTAATCACTCATACTCATATTTATTGAGTTAGTTTTTTTTGAATAATATAAGCAAAATATAAGTAAAAATAAGCAAAATATAGATAAAAATAAGCAAAATATATGATAATAAACTTGTAACATGATATAATTAGTTTTATAAATACTACAAACTTATCTATTTATCATAAAAAATAACGTATCATGGTATCCTCCTCTCACAAAACAAGAATTTCCCTCGACTTATTACTGAAAGACCTTCTCCTTGAGGTTTTTTCGTGCGTTGTTGTTTCTTCCTTATCAGATGTGTGTGATCTCAGATAAGTTTCCAAATCATTTCGATATGTCTGCAATGAAAAATATGTACATTCCCGACTTTTCCTCAATGAGCTACCTCTTTTTCAATGGCATCACACCCTCAAAAGTTCTCAAAATTCTTCAAGATATGTCGTTTGAGTGGGAACCCTGAAGCCTTGTACCGTAAGTGATTCATCAACTATTTTCTCGAGAACCAACTCTGATGAATCCAGAAAAACTCGCAACAGAGGCAATGATCAAAGTAGCGGTGCAGAGAGCTAAGAAGGAAGTCGAAGGGCACTACAAAGCCGAGATTTTGAAGATGAAAGAGTATCATATGGAATATGAACGATCCATGTGCAATATCAGCAGCAACAACATCAAATCCTAAGGAGTCTCCAGCAATTGAACATGTAAATTTATAACTTATATTTTCAATCATCTGGTTATATTAATCTTTGTATTTTAAATTGTGTTCATGTCTATTGTAAAGTGGTTGCTTAAGCATGGATCTCAAGCAATTAAACAGAATCAGAAGTGCAAACTTATGGACATTGGTGGGAGGAAACAAGTTATTGATGAAGGTCGTGTGCATTCAACAGACCCAACTCAAATGGTCCACTTTGTACGCTTGGGTCCGAAAGCAGCTAGAGTGTGGGTAGATACAATGATCGTAGATGATGCAAAACTTTGGAGGAAAACATATGAAATAGAGTGTTTGAAAGATGCACATGGTTCATCAATTGCATGGCCAATTGACAAACTGGTCATATTTTAAGCTGTTGTAAGTATTATGCTTTGTATGTTTAAAGATGCATATGTAATTGCTTAACTGATTAGAGTTTTAATTGTTAGAGCCTGCTGGGGAATGAAGAACTACTTAGGTCCAGACTTAGCTAGTTTTAAAGCTAGGCGAATGAACATGATGTATAATCTTATTACTTAGGAGTTTGGTTTGTGTTTTTAGACTGCATCAGTGACAATTATGTACAATACCTTATGTAGTTGGAACATATTTTATGGATGAGTTTTTTTTCTTATGGATTTTCTATTTTGAATACAAGTATTCAAAATAAGAAAATCATAGCTACAAGACACAAATCAATAGCTAAAAAACAGTTATGCTTTAGAATCATAGCATTTAAAAGTTATTATAATTTAAACTATACGAACATATTACAAAATTTTAGTATAGCACTTACGAACTGCGATTACCAAAATAAGTTATTGCTATTGTAGAAGTCCCTACCATGACACGAAGTACGTATCGTAATCAATTTGTAACAAAAACTAACTGTGCCATAGATTCATTAATAACATCACCTACTTATTACTATCGTAAACACACATTTCATAGCATCACGGAAAAATGTTATCGTAGGGGGTACCTATGATGGCTGCCGTATACATAGCATTTATAAATTCGCTATGAAAAATCTAGTAAATAGAAACTCATAAAACTAGACAAGAAAATGCATAAAACACATAAACACAAACAAACACGCGATAAAACTTATATATTAAAATTGAACATAATACACCGCTAAAGCAAGAATACAATATTCATCAACCGCTAAACCTAGAAATACGAACAAACACACAAAAATTTATAATCACAAATCAATATCTAAAAATTGAAATATGACTAAAATCAGACATAATACAACTACATGCATAAATGTTATAATAACAGTAGAATATGAAAATTTAACCTAATACTACAAGAAGTCATCAAAAAATCGACGGCCATTACCGTTATTATTCTATCGTTTTTTCATAATCGACAGAACAATGAAAAGAAACCACTCATCAATAAAAAATTCCATCGATTTTTCATCGTAAATTATCAACGGCATTATGACAACAATTTTACGAAGATTATTTTCGTCGGTGTTAGGTATGTTGATATTCCATAAATACTAAACCAACGAAAATTCGACAGATTAATCAAAAATAAAATATATAAAATAACAAATAAAAACTAAATTGCAATTAAAATTAAATAATAATAAAAATGAAACAATAATTTTTAAAAATAGTAAAGTAAAATATTCTAAATATTTAAAATACAATAAATTAAATGTTAAATCGATACCTACCAATATTATGCAAGAAACTCGAATTCCTTTTTTTATTAAACGTGAAAGTCTCTTAACGGTTACTTCTCTAGACTTCGTTATTGCCTCTCTCTATGCAACACTTTAGGGCATTTCCATTGGGAGTTTCTCAATATGAGTTTCTAATTATATGTATATGTGTAACTATTGTGTAAGTATATAAAATATTGCATAGAGAGAAGCTATATACTTTGGAGTGAATTTTTCATTTTTTGAGATACTTATATTTATTTAATATATATTGAGGACTAATGTTTAGATACTTCAAATGAAAATTCCCTTATACTTCTCTGGTCTTCGTTGTAGAATTGGGCCTACAGTTAAGGAAGCGAAAAACTATAGGGCCACCAATAAACGTATAAATTAATATATACATTAAACCAAAATAAGAACAAATAGTTGCAAATTTTCACAATGTAACCAGGGTCAATCCTGGCGAAATGACGACTACAAGTTTAAGAAAAATATAATTGGCCTTCAATTTTTATGTTTATAAATACTATAAAACAAGTTTTCTGCTACACTAGAAGGCAGAAGCACTATCACTACATTAGAGAAAGATTTTGTCAACTAATAGCTGCAAAATTTATAGTATTTGTGACGGTTGAGCCCATGTTGGACCTTTTTGGACCAAGGGTTGACTATGGATGTAAACTCTAAGTTTTGTAAATATTAGTGGCTTGAAAGTCTATATATACTTCTTGTCCATGATAGTATTTGTTGCTAGTTTGTTTCAGTCTCAGATAATAATAATAATCAGACGACAACCAGATTAGCGTTGTGTTGTTTTTGTATCTGGATTTTTTCGTCTTATCTATTGTAAAACATGGTAAAAAGAACACATATTGTCAGTTCGTATTTATGTTATTTTTTATTAAATTTAGGGTTCAAATTTAATCAACGAGTATGTAATTCCTTTTTTACGAGGGTTAAACTACTGTGTCAATCTTTTTTTTTTTTTGTCACTATTGTGTCAATCTATTATAGCTTATAGCCTTAAAACTATAAAAAACCAAGATAAAAATTAAACAGAGACGAATTAAAAATAGATAATTTATACACGAAAAATAGAAGAATTTCATAAAATACTTCAAAAATAAGTTTATGTTCCAAAAATATCACACCCAATTATTCAAAAATACTATAAAAATATTTTTATTACAAAAATATCACATATATTTTCAAAAAAAAAAACTTTAAAATTTAAGTTATTGGGTTTGATTCACTAATTAGAGTTTATCAGTGGCGAATCTAGAAAATTTGTTTAATAAAGTCAAAATAAAATTGTTAAAAGTTTTAAAGGATGAGAAAAATATCATTACAAAACAACATAAAAAATTCATTATGAAACAAAGTCTGACAAAGTTATGTATAAAACTATATCTTAAAATTGTATTAAATGCTCATTTATAGCTACAAACTTACAGTTAGGTTTATTTTATTGAGCTTAGTTTTTGTAATTAATATTTAAATTTTAGTTTTTCCGCCAATATTTAGATTTTAACTGATTCAGCTCACAAAACCAATAAATACATTGGTGCAATATAATCAAAACCAAATTGGATTGAGATCAAACTTATGATTAAAATGGCTTCAAATTTACAATTACCTAATGCATATTTAAAATTCTTATAATAATTAAAGGCGGTTTTTTTCTTATGGGGTTCAATTGCACCCACAACCCTCAACGTGCATCTGCCACTAGAGTTTATGATTTAGTTGTGAAGGGTGTATAGGATTTAAATTTAATGTTTTAAGTTTATTTAAAATGTTTTAAAGTTATCTAAAATTTGTAGTACTCTTAGAACAAAATTAATTTTTATTAATTTATTTTTGGAACAAATTAAAAGTATATGATATTTTTGTAACGTATTTGTCTTTTGTGGTATTTTTACGAACAAAAGACATTTCTTTAGTTCTTTTAACACATTAACATTTATACACAGATCACATTCTGTAATTTGTGTGTGAGTGTGTTAAAGTTGTAAATTAAGTAGTATCTACGTATTCGTGTTTGTTCTTTTAATGCTTCAAGTGGGTAAAAAATTAATAGCAAAAAAAGAAAAAGATCTTGTAGAACTCTTTATATCTCCGGCTTTAATATAACTATCCTTTTAACACAGAAAAATGGGTCAAATTATTGTTTCCCTGTTTTTAAATTTTTCCCTTGGTAGCATATAGGGCTGGGCAAATAACCCGAAACCCGAGATCCGTACCGAAACCAAACCGAAAAAACCGAAACTGAAACCGAAAAGTTCTTCCACATAACCCGAACGGTTTCTATATATCTCAATCCGAAAAACCGATTCCGAACCCGAACCAAACCGAAAACCGAAGGTATAACCGAAAAATTCATCTATATATGATTATATATGTAATTGTGATCGGATAGTTTGGATTTTAGGTAAAAAAATAGTTTTTAGTAAAATAACTAGGATATTTATGGGTTTTTGTCAAAAAATTTTGAATTTTGATTTGATTAACTTAGATTTTAAATAAGTTGTTCAGATAATTTGGAATTTTTACAGTTATTTTGGAGTTTTGGTTCCATTTCAGATCCTAATAAAAATGAAAAATCCGATCCGAACCCGAATGGATCCGAACCAAATCCAAACCAAATTTTTAAATAACCCGAACGGTTCCTATATGCCTCTAACCGAATTATCCAAACCGAACCCGAACCGAAAACCGAACGCCCACCCCTAGTAGCATAGTTGGCAATTGGGCAATGTATTTTTATGATTAATTATCAGGCAAGTTTAGCTGTCAAATATGTAATAATTTTCACAAGGATCAAAATATAATAAGTTCGAGAGTAGGTTGTTATTGCGCTGGGAATTCATAAAATTTACCTGTCAAATATATAGTCTTTCGAACTTGATAATCGTAAAGAATGTGGATAAAAAAGTTTTTCTTGAAAAGTATATTAATTTAGAGAGTAGGTTTTGTTATTGCGCTGGGGATCCTTACATTTATGAATTAATTTTTTGGACATATATAGATTGATAACTAACACATATGTCTTTATGTTCTTGAACCTATTTAGAAAGATACAATAGAAATGTTAGAAAATCTAAGGTAACGTGGACGGTCTCGTGTATGGGGTCAATGGCGGCTATCAATGGTGGGAGCAGGTCTCCGATTAACATACATTAATTAATGAGAATTCCATAAAATAGATTCATTTTAAGGATTATAACTCATTTTTTAAATTTTATTTTGAGGATCATTTATTAAATTTTGAGATGTTATAGTAAGGATTATACTACTATTTTATTGCACGCCTACATAAAATTCAAACGCATGCACATGACTCTATATACGTACCTATTCTTTCTTTTTTGGGGTTATACATGACTCTACTTATTCACATATAGGTAACATAAAAAGTAGCTACAAGATTTGAACTGGATATTATTTTATTATTGGCAAGGAATAATCTCATGAAACTTAGAAATGGGTTGTGCAATGTTACCCAGGCAATAGTCGTATATAAATGTTATTTTTTCTTCTTCTTTCACAAGTCGTATATAAATGATTCACATTCTTCAACTTAAGCATTCTTAAGTGTTTCTAGTTTGATCTAGGGTTTTTAGACGATCTATTTCTTACTCGGTAGTATTATATAGCATCAGATACATCCAAACTTAAATCTTAGTGCTATATATTTATAATTTAAAAGTTAAATATATGATTAATCCTATTTCAAATCTTTGAATCTTATAAACCCCTAAAACCAAAGTTCGAAACCAGAATCCACCTACGAAATATTATGTCTTGGATTCTGGTTTCAAAAACCAATACGTTTTGATTATATATATATATATAATATATATATATCACTAATTAACTTAGAGCTTTGCAAAAAATCATATATATATATATATATATACGGTTATATATTTGAAAAATATTTAAATATAAAATTTATGTACATCTTTCATTTCATATTCAATCACATTTGTAAAATAATATATTAAATATTATATTTTTCTAAAACATATACAATTAATAACATATGTTTTTATTTTGCGAAAATAATGAATATATTTATTTTTAGTTATTAATGATTATATCTATATATTTTTATAGTATATCTAAAATATAAAATTAATCTTTGCACATATCACGGGATATCAACTGTTTACACATGTAGGTAATAAATTAATATTATGTGAAATCAACCAAATGGTCATAGTCTAATGGTTATCACACCAGTTGGTCTAGGCAAGTGTTGATACCAGGTGTAGCACATGTCCTAAAAGCCTATTTCGACTCAAGGTCCAACTGGACGCCGACGTGACGGGGAGAAAAGGCCCAGGAAAACGAGAGCTAGATGGGCCGACCTGACGAGCTGGGCCGTCCAGCTCGTGGCCCATTAGGGTTAATTGATGTAATTAAGGTTTTGAGCTTGTATTCTCACTATAAATACTCATGTAATCACTCCTTAATAAGATATGAAATTCTTCTGAGCTTTTACCCACATAATCTAAGACCTACACCTAATTGTTAAGTCTTGATTCAACAGTTGGCGCCGTCTATGGGGAATACTGCTAGAAGAAGTTCGTAATTTGCCTTTGCAGGAAAAGAAAAACAACCAACAATGACCACGGGATCGCCTGACAACACGCAAGACGGCCTTCTCGTCGACCTGACGAATAAAAAAGACAACAATGAGAAGACGACGACCGAGGAAGAAGCCCCAGAGCTCACCATGAAAGATCTGCTGAAACAGATGCAACAACAGCAAGAGGAAACCGCGAAGCTAAGAGCTAAATCGCAAACCCTAAAGGCACAACTAGAAGACATTATCGCATCCGCAGAAGGAAGAGACCTACACACCATCAACCGGGACCTGTTCAGGACGTCTTACCAAACTCCTCCAACAGGCGGGGAGCAAAGATACATCGACCACGTTAACACAAACATGTTCAGGAGCTCGGCTGAGGACATCGAGATAAGGAGCATCCGTGAACAGCTGAAAATCATGAGCTCGCAGGTACATCAGGCTACCAGCTCGACCCCGGATATCATGCGCGCCATAGAGAAAACTCAACGGACTCCTTTCTCGAAAAAGGTAACCGACATGCCAGTTCGGCATTCTGCGAAGGTAAAATTTGCAGGATATGACGGCAAAAGCGATCCAGTCCAGTACCTAACAGCTTTCACCATCGCTATGGCACGGGTACAATTCTCACTCAAAGAACGAGATGCAGGTTTGTGTCAGTTGTTTGTTGAAAATCTGACAGGATCGGCTTTGGAGTAGTTCTCCCGCTTGGAACCAGGAACCATCGACACCTTTCAGCAGCTCTCCATCGTATTCGTCAAGCACTATTCCATGTACATTGCGAAGAGAGCATCGACAACCGACCTATGGACCTATCTCAACGCGAAGACGAGACACTGAAGGACTTTATTGACAGGTTCAAAGGAATTGTAGCTCGTATTGTGATCAATGACGAGGGAGCAATCGCCGCTCTACGAAAATCGTTGTGGTTTATATCAAGGTTCAAAGACGAGCTGCTCATCAATCCGCCACAAACACTTGAAGACGCACTCCACCGAGCTAACAAATTCATCGAGATGGAGGAAGAACATGCCGCAATGTCCAAAAAGCACCACGACACTCGATCCAGCCAAGATAAGGAAGAAACCCCCCGCAAACCAAGGCAACATTACTCAAGAGATAAGCGACATGCCACTTATGGAATCACGGATACCAAAAACGTGCCGACCAACCTCCACCATCTGACAACGACCCAGAAGCCTACTGCGAATTCCATAAGCGAACTGGGCATAAGATCGAAGATTGCCGACACCTGCAAACCATCCTCTTACGAAAGTACCAGGACGTGAAATCAATACTAGCAGAAACCGGGGCAACGATAGACGAAGAGGTGGGAATAAGTGGCATAATTCGTATACAAAAGACAAAGACAGGGACAAAGCACACCAAGTCAGTACGGTTCGAGAAAAAAGTCTGCATACCAGCGACGACACGGCGCCCCCAACCCGAACGAGAGATCGTAGCCCCGACGACCGTGCTAAAGAAGGATTATTACCTAGACGACGAGTCCACGTAATTATAGGAGGGCTAACTTCGTGCAACGAATCCGTACGATCTATCCGACACTCCGAACGACGAGCTACAACCGCAGAAAAGAAACGCACTAACATTGCGCCGATCTCCTCGCCAATCGAATTCAACAACGGCGACCTAAAAGGTTTAAGCCAACCTCACAACAACTTCCTAGTCATCAAGCTCGTTATCGCAAACACAGAGGTGGCAAGAATCCTCATCGATACAGGAAGCTCGGTCGATATCATCTTCAAAAGAACGCTCGACAACATGGGAGTAAGCTCCGATCTCAATAAGGCAGGAAGCAGGACACTCACGGTGTTCAGCGGCGAAGTTGTCTCTCCTACCGGCACAATCAAACTGCCCGTCCAAGCTGGAGGTTCTATCCAAATGGTTAGATTCGTCGTCATGGAACATGACTCAGCATTCAACATGATCCTGGGAACTCCGTGGCTCTACTCCATGAAGGCCGCAGTATCAACCTACCACCAATGTATCAAGTTTCCTACGGAAAACAAAATATGGACGATCCGAGGAAATCAACATGTGGCTCGGACCTGTTTCATAACTGAACATCAAAATCAAACATTGCAGGTATCAGATAGAACGGGGAGCCCAANCCAGCGCCGACCTACGACTCCACACAAGAGCTGGATAAAATCGAGCAAATCAGCATCTGCACCGAATACCCAGATCGGACCACAGGAGTCGGAAAGGAGCTAGATGAAACCATCAAAGCCGAGTNCATCAAAGCCGAGCTCATCAAGTTACTAAAAAAGAATGCAGGAACCTTCGCCTGGACCATGGACGATATGAAAGGAATCGATCCGACGATCACTTGTCACGAGCTTAACGTAGATCCAAGCTACAGACCGATAAAGCAAAAACGCCGCAAACTCGAAACAGAACGATCACAGGCAGTCAACGATGAAGTAGAAAAACTCCTAAAGGCCGGCTCAATCGCCGAGGTAAAGTATCCAGAATGGCTTGCCAATCCAGTTGTGGTGAAAAAGAAGAATGGCAAATGGCGCGT
>OVBE01015642.1:0-11360 GCA_900406425.1 Iberis pinnata | reverse complement strand
GCGTAACAACCCCGGGTTTGGTCAAAAGGGGGGTTGACTGGAAACGGGGTGTTACAAGAGGTATTACCATTGGGTTGGAATGAAGCGGGATGTAGCCAGTTGGGTCGCAGGATGCCAACCTTGTCAGATGGTAAAGGTTGAGCATCAAGTATCAAGTGGATTGTTACAAATTCTACGCATTCCCGAGTGGTAGTGGGATATGATCACAATGGACTTCTTAACTGGATTGCCTATGGTAAAAGGCAAAGATGCAATATGGGTGATTGTGGATAGACTGACCAAGTCTGCTCACTTTCTCGCCATAAACAGAATGGATAACTCTGAAGTTTTGGCCGAGAGGTATGTCCAGGAAATAATGCGGCTGCATGGTGTACCAGCTAGCATTGTTTTGGATTGTGACTCTAAGTTCTATTCGGAATTTTGAGATCACTTCAGAAAAGGTTTGGGACGAAAGTACACAGGAGAACGACTTATCACCCTCAAACCGATGGCCAATCCGAAAGGACTATCCAGACTTTGGAGGATTTATTGAGGGCATGTGTGCTGGACTGGGGCGGCAAGTGGGAGAGTTATCTCCATTTGGCCGAGTTTGCTTATAACAACAGTTATCAAGCAAGCATTAAGATGTCGCCTTATGAGGTGTTATATGGAAGGCCTTGCCGAACTCCCTTATGTTGGAATAAAGTGGGGGAACGAAGCATTTATGGCCGGGACTTTGTGGAGCAGACCACAGAAAAGATCCGAGTTCTAAAGATAAATATGAAGGAAGCTCGGGATAGGCAGAAGAGCTAGGCGGATAAGCGAAGGAAAGAGCGAGAATTTGCAGTAGGTGACATGGTCTATCTCAAGACAATCACTTACAAAGGAAAGGATCGGGCATCTAAGAATGATAAGTTGAATCCAAGGTACATGGGACCATACAAGATTCTAGAAAGAATAGGTGTGGTTGCTTACAAGTTGAACTTGCCTAAGGAAATGAACCCTTTTCATGATATGTTCTATGTATCTCAGCTAAGGAAGCAAGTAACTAATCGTGATAAGATTATGACTGAGATTATAGTGGACTTGAGGGAAAACCTTACTGTTGAGGGAATACCAATTCGGTTAGTTGGCAGAAGGACCAGAACAGAAAAGAAGAAAAGGGTTAAGTATGTACAAGTTGTATGGGATTATCAAGGTGATGAGGAAACAACTTGGGAACCCGAAGAATTGATGAAGGCAAAGTTTGGTAAGTGGTTTGAGAAGCAGAACGTGGTTCGAGTTAAGAATTTTTAAGGTGAAAATTTGAGGACGAATTGAAGCCTAAGTGGGGGAGAGTTGTAGCGCCCGTGGACCAAAATCCTGGTCGGGACGGCCAGTTCAGAACATGAAAGTCGAGAACAAAGAGGTTCAGTCAGTATGTTGGGAAAATTTTTGGAAAAATGCTAAGTATAGAAAATCAGTTCGGTAACAATGCTAAGTCTATTTATTATTAATTTTTATAATTAATAGTTAAATAGGTAGTGACTCCTCAAACACACGTAATGTATAGTATTGGAATTCCAAAAATTGTCACTAATGTATCATAGGGGTGGGTATAGTTGAGCACTAGAAGGTTGGGTTCGATGGACCGAATGATGCTAAGACCCCCTTAGACCATGCATGGGCAACATGGTTGGGATGCCTGACAAGCATCTTTGGACCGATTTGGGAGGATCAATCAAGACTTATTGAAGATCGAAGATCAGATCACGGCTTAGATAAGATCAAGTGGGAATCTGATTGTAGTTGGATGAGTTCGGTCAAGGATTGAGCTAAAATCATGCAATCAAGTGGAAATCCGGTCAATTGAGCTGATTCCAAGAATTCCGGAAGTTGGTCGGATGGTTGGTAGCATGGTTGGTGGAAGTTGGTGGAAGTTGGTGGAAGTTGGTCGGATGGTTGGTGAGAACCGTCGGATCCAGACAGGATGGTCAGATACGGACAAGGCAATTATGATTGTCGGGTTTGAACAAGGTAGTTATGCATGTCGGCAGTTAAGTCTGTCGGAAAATGCATGTACAAGTGAACACACATGCAGAAGTAGTTATCCGGCTTGACTGATGCGCAGGATCGTGGGAGGTTATGCGAGATAATCTGCCTAAGCGATTTTCTGAAGAATGTCGCGGATTAATGAGATATCATGTTCTGATTGGACGGTTGAAGGAGCGGTTGGCTCGACTGAAAATTGCCATCTCGCCTATATAAATGAATTGAATGGCTCATTTCAACTCTTTGCGCGAGAAAACTATCTTTGAGAGAGAACGATAAGCATAGAGAGAGAAAATCAAGCGAGGGAAGATCAATTCGTGAGTTAGCCGAGAAGGGGAGAATCCGTCAGTCTGAGTGCCGATTAAACTGCAGAATCCCGAAGCAATCCAGTCAGTTCGTCTTAATCATTAAGGTGAGTGCACGTACTGAACTGTTAGACTTTCTTTGTGATTATCTAAGGCGATGTAAGCCTATTACTGTGAAATAACCTTTGTGGCTAAGTATGCATGATTCGGTTATATGATGACCGAATCATGAACTGATAAGGCAATGATGCCGGAAAACTTACTGAAATGGTTGTGTGATAACGAATATACTAAAATGGCCATGTGAGCCAAACACATAAAGCTTACTAGACTAGACTAGTGATTGATTCGGGTGAATCCGGGTGGTCAGGACAGTCTGGTCGAACTGTTGGTTAGACTGGTGATGCATCTGGGTGAATTCAGATGATTAGGACAGTCTAATACGAACTATTAAGTAAAACTATGATGAACAATTTTAAGGGAACAAATCTGTATTGTGGCTAAGGCTTGCGGATTAAACCATACTAACTAAGCAATAGCATTGCTTATGCCTCCTTTGTGGTTGCAGGTAAAGCTAAGGAGTGAGACAGCTCACGGAATAAAGGCAACGGAAGGGCAATGATGGATGGTTGTACATATTGTTGGATAGATTAGCCTAAGAGTTAATGCGAATTATAATAGCTTATTTAGCAAACTGTCAATCTGTATTGAACTCATTAATCTATCTATAAGAATGCATGTTTTATGTTAAGACAACTAAAAGGACTTAGAACAATGCATGAAAAACGACTCAGTAAAGAAAGAACTTAGAAATGATGAAAAAGGCTAAAAATCGACTAAGTAAGGAAAACCTCTAAAGCATGTCACGGCTTGGATTAACCGAGCTGTGAGTCGGGCAAATTAAGGAAATCGGGTTGGGGTGTTGCATATTGGTATCAGAGCAATTACATTTCTAGGATTGTTGCGTTTTTGGGTTGAAATCCATCCTTCATGTTGCCTTGACTGCGGTAAGACTTCTCACTGCCAAATTGTGATTGAGGAAAAGTTGGTCGTGTGGCTAACTTACGAATAAATCTGTTTGCAGATGGCAAGCAGTAACCATGGAAAGAAACAAGCTATTGTCGGAGATGAGAACTCCGAGAATCGTCCCAAGAATACGGGAAACACTGGAAACCCTGCGATAAATGTGAAATGTTGGGGATAATGTGAATGTTCCTCCTGTTGGGAATGTTGCAGCTAGTGGTGCACCAGCGGGTCTTGATTTCGTATTGATGATGCTAGCACAAGTGCTAGTACGTTTACCCGGAGTGGGTAATGCGGGTCCAGTTGGACAAAATCCGCCGAATGATGAATAGCCTCCGACTGGGGGAGTAAAAAACCGGTTTGTATTGGTTAAAAAAAGAGTTCCAGCTAGGAACAATCCTTCATATATGAATGTGATGGATCATATGCAGAAACTAGACACTAA
Source organism: Iberis pinnata (assembly GCA_900406425.1). Classification (NCBI taxonomy): domain Eukaryota; kingdom Viridiplantae; phylum Streptophyta; class Magnoliopsida; order Brassicales; family Brassicaceae; genus Iberis; species Iberis pinnata. The sequence continues at coordinate 7,577 of OVBE01015642.1, read as the reverse complement.
GTTTTTCTCTGGAGGAACAGATCCGATAGAAGCGGATATACAGATGTCTAGGATGGAAAGAAACTTTGAATCCATTTGTTGTCCAGATGGGTTCAAGAAGAATGCGGTGCATAACTTGGAAGGAAATGCACATGTATGGTGGTTGGCTGCTTCGGCAAGAAGGCACATCAACACTTGGACTAAGTTTGTGGAGAAGTTCAAGGAGAAATACTTTCCACAAGAAGTCTTTGATCGTTTGGAAGGTGCATTCCTGGAATTGCATCAAGGCACAAAAAATGTGCAGGAGTATGAGGCAGAATTTAACCGTCTAAGGAAGTATGCTGGGTGTGAACTGGATGATGAGAAGGTCCAAGTTCGCAGGTTCATGAGGGGACTAAGGATCAAGATTAAGAACCAATGCATGGTTCAAATTTACTCATTCGTTGGGTAGTTGGTTGAAAAAGTTGCGATGCTTGAAGCCAGAATGGTTGAAGAAGCAAAGATTCTGGGTAAGGAAGCGATTGTGGTGCACGGTCCAGTTGTGAACAACTCTGGAAATAAAAAGAGGAAGTTCAATAAGACTAGCGGATCAGGAAAGAAGCCACAATGTTCAAAGTGTGGAAAGAATCACTTTGGTGAATGTTGGGCTGGATCTAGGACGTGTCATAGGTGCGGAAGCGCAAACTATTAAGTTAAAGACTGGCCAGAAAAGGATCCTAAGACAACTGGTCAGAACAAGGAGAATACTCCTAACGTATGTTACAACTGTGGTGAAGCGGGACATATCAAGCCGTATTGTTCCAAGGATGTGCAGCAGACTGGGAAACCGACAATTCAAGGTCTACCACCACCACCAAAAAGGCAAGCCATAATGCCTAGAGTGTACTCAATGGTCGAGGAGGAAGCGGGACCGAGCCCAACCGCTAAGCTGATCATTGGTGAGTCTTATCACTCATCTTTTAAATCAACAAAAATTGAATATGTGCTTGAATGAAATAAAAATTTAAATGGACCCTTGTATTTTGGGTGAATGTGTAGGGACCATAAGCATAGGCATTTTGGCAAACCATGTGCTGTTTGATTCGGGAGCAACTCACTGTTTCATGAGTCCGGATCTGGTTGGTCCTGGAATGTTTCAGAAGGAACATGAGTTTGAGCGTGGTTTGGTTAAGGTTGCGGGAGGCCAAATCATGGAAACATCGGGGAAGGTACTGAATGTACCGGTGAAGATCGATCGGTTGACCCTTCCAGCCGATCTGATCATCTGTTTGGTGAAGTCATATGATGTGATCCTTGGCATGGATTGGTTGGGAAAGCACAAGGCACATCTAGACTGTCATCGAGGTAGGGTTAAGTTTGAAAATGATGAAGGAATGTTGGAGTATCAAGGAATACAACCAACAAGTGGAAGTCTTGTGATCTCAATGATCCAAGCGTAGAAGCTAATCAACAAAGGTTGTGAGGCGTACTTGGCCACTATCAAGACCGTGGAAGTTGGGCCAGATGCAGATATGGGGAACATTCCAGTAGTGCAAGAATTCAAGGATGTGTTCAAAGCATTGACTGGTTTGCCACAGCATCGAGATGATCCGTTCACAATTGAGCTGGAACTGGGAACAACGCTGTTGTCCAAATTGCCTTACCAGATGGCTCCGGCCGAGATGGCTGAGCTTAAAAAGCAACTAAGTGAATTGATGGAAAAAGATTTGTGCGGCCAAGCAGTTCACCTTGGGGCATACCAGTCTTGTTTGTCAAGAAGAAGGATGGCAGTTTTAGGTTGTGCATCGATTATCGTGGACTGAACAAGGTGACTATTAAGAACAAGTACCCTTTGTCGCGAATTGACGAATTGCTGGATCAGTTGAGAGGTACAACTTGGTTCTCGAAGATAGACCTTGCATTGGGTTACCATCAGATTTCTATCAAGGAAGATGATATAAGGAAGACCGCCTTCAAGACAAGTTATGGTCACTTTGAGTTCGTGGTTATGCCGCTTGGGCCAACTAATGCACCTGTTGCCTTCATGACGCTCATGAATGGCGTATTCGAGACTGCTTAGATGAGTTTTTCATCATCTTTATTGATGATATTCTTGTTTATTCAAAGACCCATGAAGAGCATGAGGATCACTTAAGGGTGGTGATGGATCGGTTGCGAGAACATAAGTTGTATGCTAAGTTGAGCAAGTGTAATTTTTGGCAGCGGGAGATTGGTTTTTTGGGCCATGACATTTCGGATAAGGGTGTATCAGTTGAACCGGAAAAGATCACGGCAATCAAAGATTGGCCGAAACCTCAAAATGCCTCAGAAATCATAAGTTTCTTGGGCTTAGCTGGATATTACAGGCGTTTTGTCAAAGGTTTTGCCATCATGGCTCAGCCAATGACTAAACTAACTGGAAAGGATGTTCCATTCGTTTGGGGAAGCGAATGGGAAGAAAGCTTTAGGAAGCTTAAGGAAATGCTGACTATCACTCCTTTATTGGCATTGCCGTTACCAGATGAGCCATTTATGGTTTATACTGATGCATCACGGATTGGCTTGGGCTGTGTGCTCATGCAACAAGGGAAAGTGATAGCATATGCATCAAGATAGTTGAGGAAGCATGAAAGAAATTATCCAACACATGATCTGGAAATGGCAACAGTTGTGTTTTCCTTGAAGATTTGGCGATCCTACCTTTATGGTGGGAAGGTCCAAGTATTCACGGACCACAAAAGCCTCAAGTAAATTTTCACTCAACCTGAGTTGAACCTAAGGCAGAGGCGTTGAATGGAGTTAGTTGCGGATTATGACTTGGATATTGTCTACCATCCGGGAAAGGCAAATCTAGCCGCGGATGCACTAAGCTGGAAAATGGTAGCTTCAGCTACTGAGAAAGACTTGGAAGGCTTGGTTGGAATGGTCGGATCATTAAGGCTATGTGCCTTAACCGCATAAACAGAGCCGTTGGGATTGGGTGTGGCAGATCAAGCAAAACAAACTTGATAAAAGCTTCAAAGAATGAGAATTCATAATATCAGACTTCAAGCAATGGGACCATCTTGGTGAATGGTCGAGTGTCTGTTCCGAAGGATAAGGAGTTTAGGGAACATATTCTAAAGTAAGCACATCAGTCTAAGTTCTCCATACATCCAGGTTCGACCAAGATGTACAGAGACCTTAAGAGGTATTACCATTGGGTTGGAATGAAGCGGGATGTAGCCAGTTGGGTCGCGGGATGCTAAAGACTTGTTATATGGTAAAGGCTGAGCATCAAGTACCAAGTGGATTGTTACAAATTCTACCCATTCCCTAGTGGAAGTGACATATGTTCACAATGGACTTCGTAACTGGATTGCCTATGGTAAAAGGAAAAGATGCAATATGGTGATTATGGATAGACTGACCAAGTCTGCTCACTTTCTCGCCATAAACAGAATGGACAACTCTGAATTTTTGGACGAAAGGTATGTCTAGGAAATAGTGCGGATGCATGGTGTACTAGCTAGTATTTTTCGGATCGTGACTCCAAGTTCTATTTGGAATTTTGGAGATCACTTCATAAAAGGTTTGGGACGAAAGTACACAGGAGCACGACTTATCACCCTCAAACCAATAGCCAATACGAAAGGACTATCCAGACCTTGGAGGATTTATTGAGGGCATGTGTGCTGGACCGGGGCGGCAAGTGGGAGAGTTATCTCCTTTTGGCCGAGTTTGCTTATAACAACAGTTGTCAAGCAAGCATTCAGATGTCGCCTGATGAGGCATTATATGGAAGGCCTTGCCGAACTCACTTATGTTGGACTCAAGTGGGGGAGCGAAGCATATATGGCCGGGACTTTGTGGAGCAGGCCACAGAAAAGATCAGAGCTCTAAAGATAAAGATGAAGGAAGCTCAGGATAGGCAGATGAGCTATGCGGATAAGCGAAGGAAAGAGCTTGAATTCGCAGTAGGTGACATGGTCTATCTCAAGACAGTCAATTACAAGGAAAGGATCGGGAATCTAAGAATGCTAAGTTGAATCCAAGGTACATGGGACCATACAAGATTCTGGAAAGAATATGCGTGGTTGCTTACAAGTTGGACTTGGCTAAGGAAATGAACCAGTTTCAAGATGTGTTCTATGTATCTCAGCTAAGGAAGCAAGTCACTAATCGTGATAAGATTATGACTGAGATTCCAATGGACTTAAGGGAAAACCTTACTGTTGAGGGAATACCAGTTCGGTTAGTTGGCAGAAGGACCAGAACAAAAACGAAGGAAAGGGTCAAGTATGTACAAGTTGTATGGGATTATCAAGGTGATGAGGAAACAACTTGGGAACCCGAATAATTGATGAAGGAAAAGTTCGGTAAGTGGTTTGAGAAGCAGAAAGTGGTTCGGGTTAAGAAAGTTTAAGGTGAAAATTCGAGGATGAATTGAAGCCTAAGTGGGGGAGAGTTGTAGCGCCCGTGAACCAAAATCTTGGCCGGGACGGCCAATTCAGAACATGAAAGTCGAGAACAAAGAGGTTCAGTCAGTATGTTGGGGAAATTTTTTGGAAAATACTAAGTATAGAAAATCAGTTCGGGAACAACGCTAAGTTTATGCATGGTTCCTTGACTGTTCGGGAAAGTATGCATCATTTGATTAAGTTCCAGTCTAAGTCCATTTATTATTAATTTGTATAATTAATAATTAAATAGGCAGTGACTCCTCAAACACATGTAATGTATACTAGTGGAATTCCAAAAATTGTCACTAATGTATTATAGGGGGTGGGTGTAGTTAAGCAATGGACCGGTTGGGTTGGATGGACCGAATGATGCTAAGAACCCCTTAGACCATGCATAGACAACATGGTTGGGATGCTTGACAAGCATCTTTGGACCGATTTAGGAAGATCAATCAAGACTTATCGAAGATCAAAGATAAGATCACGGATTAGATCAGATCAAGTGGGAATCCGATTGTAGTTGGATGAGTTCACTCAAGGATTAAGCTAAAATCATGCGATCAAGTGGAAATTCGGTTAATTGATCTGATTCCGAGAATTTCGGAAGTTGGTCAGATGGTTGGTAGCACGGTTGGTGGATGTTGGTGGAAGTTGGTGAAGTTGGTCGGATGGTTGGTGAGAACCGTCGGATCCAGACAGGATGGTCGGATTCAGACAAGGCAGTTATGATTGTCGGGTTTGGACAAGACAATTACGCATGTCGGCAGTTAAGTCTGTCGGACCATGCGTGTGCAAGTGAACACATGCGCATAAGCGGTTATCTGGCTTGACTAATGCACAAGATCGTGGGCGGTTATGCGAGATAATGCACCTAAGCGATTTTCTGAAGAATGTCGCAGATTGATGAGATGGCATGTTCTGATTGGACGGTTGAAGGAGTGGTTGGCTCGACTGAAAATTGCCATCTCGCCTATATAAATGAATTGATCGGCTCATTACAACTCTTTGCGCGAGAAAACTATCTTTGAGAGAGAAAGTTAAGCATAGAGAGAGAAAGTCGAGCAAGGGAAGATTAGTTCGTGAGTTAGTCGAGAAGGGGAGAATCAGTCAGTCCGAGTGCCGATTAAACCGTACGTAGAATCCTGAAGCAATCCAGTCAATTCGTCCAAATCATTAAGGTGAGTGCGTGTACTGAACTGTTAGACTTTCTTTGTGATTGTCTAAGGCGATGTAAGCTGATTACTATGTAATAGCCTTTGTGGCTAAGTATGCATGATTCGGGTATATAATGACCGAATCATGAACTGATAAGGCAATGATGCCGGAAAACTTACTGAAATGGCTGTGTGATACCGAATATACTGAAATGGCCATGTGAGACAAACTGATTAAGCGTACTGGACTAGACTGGTGACTGATTTGGGTGAATCCAGGTGGTTAGGAAAGTCTTGTCGAACTGTGGGTTAGACTGGTGATTCATCTAGGTGAATCCAGATTATCAAGACAGTCTAATCCGAACTGTTAAGTAAAACTGTGATGAAAATTTGTAAGGGAACAAATTTGTATTGTGGCTAAGTGTTGTGGATTAAATCGTACTCACTAAGCAATAACATTACTTATGCCTCCTTTGTGGTCGCAGGTAAAGCTAAGGAGTGAGACAGCTAGCGGAATCAAGGCAAAAGAAGGGAAATGATGGATGGTTGTACATATTGTTGGGTAGATTAGCCTAAGAGTTAGTGCGAATTGTAATAGCTTATTTAGCAAACTGTCAATTTGTATTGAACTCGTTAATCTATCTATAAGAATGCATGTTTTATGTTAAGACAACTGAAAGGACTTATAACAATGCATGAAAAACGACTAAGTAAAGAAAGAACTTAGAAATAATGAAAAAGGCTAAAAATCGACGAAGTAAGGAAAACCTCTAAAGCATGTCACGACTTGGATTAACCGAGCCATGAGTCAGGCCAGTTAAGGAAATCGGGTTGGGGTGTTGCACTTGGCCCATTGATTACATAATAAACGTGTTAACATTAGCATGTTATGTGTATATATATACACGTTAATGTGTTAACAAAATGGAATCGATTATTATCGTAAGATTAAGAACAAAACCCTAAAGAGAAAAGATGCAAAGACAAATAGTTCGTCGACTCCTTAGAGATTTGATCTCGTAAGGTACTAGCATACCATCTTCGATCCAGTTTGCGTGCGTGTGGATACCGATAGAGGCACGACAATTGGAGTGCTCAGAAACCTCGACTAGTTTCGTTAACCTTTCCGCTGCGTAATTACCAGGTATATTCTATACCTTAAGATTTAGGTCTAATTCATTATTTGCATGAATCCTGGGAAATTGAATTTATTGTTTATATTTATAAAGCATTATAAATCGGTATGAATTCCAACACCTTTTTCCAATGCCTGCGAGCTCTTCGTCTTTGAGGGATGGTGTTTGATTCATGTCTTTTACGGTAGTGGAGGAAGAAGCGGTCAGGGGAATCTTGACGGCCAAGGGTTAGTTTCCTTCTATTAATCTCAATTTGGTGCAATGTACTTACATTGATGATTATATATTTTCTAGGGTTTTAGGATTTGGAACTTAACAATCTCTCTCTTTCATGGATCCAACATATTAGTATTAAATTTGCAACATTATTTTCAAATATTCATGAATCAAAACCTTCCTTCAAATGTTGTGATTATGGGTGGGCACATATTTCGTTCCGTTCCGCCCCGTCATGTCTTGTTCTTCCCGTCCTATAAGAAAATATATTCTCATATGGAACACTTTTTCATTTCTCGAAGGAAAACGGGACAGGACGGGAACGGGAATTCTGAATGTCCCATTTGGGATAAGTTTACAAGATTATGTAAACATATTATATAATCATGTTTCACATATGTATACAAAAATAAATACACTAACTTCTTATTATTCTAATATTTTTAGTTTATATATTAACTAAGACTAAAACTATATAAAGTAAAACCTCATTAGTATTAGTAACGAGTACAACATAATTGTTTTTATGCTTCTACAAGAAANAAGAAGAGTTCATCATTCCTAATTCTACAAAGAGACACGAGGCTTTGATACTATTTAAAACACATATAAATACCAAGTGTTGTTAGCTCACTTGGAAAAGATTTTGGGCAAAGCCTAGAGGTCACAAG
>OVBE01015641.1:0-11361 GCA_900406425.1 Iberis pinnata | reverse complement strand
TTCAAAAATATATTATAATTACAACACAATAATAACACAAAAAGTTTGCTATCTTTAGAAAACAAACTGCTATAAATGCAATCAAATTATAATACAAATTCAACGCTATTGTATATATAAACCTAAAGCTATTAATAAAAACCTTTAATAACATATATAAGGCGCTATTATAAAAATAAACAATTGCATCTTCAACAACGCTATCGTAACTTCGATAATTATAGCATACAATAAATCCGTTATCTAAAGTGTCCGACCTAGAATGACAGGTGCTGTCAGAGCCTTTAATTAACCGCTATGCTATCCTATGATAGCGTTTTTCGACCGCTAAGGAAAGACATATTTCTTGTAGTGATTGTCACAAATTGAAGTCCCTTTCTGACCTCTTTAGCAACGTCAATGCACCAGTAAATGACTGCGCTCTTATCACACATTGCTTAAGCGGTTTAAGCGAAAAGTTCGATAACATTCAAAACATAATCTGGCATGGAAGAGGATTGCCTGAACAAACACCCACGAGCATCACCATCACCACCGGTTACTGCCTCCTCGCCTCATGTTTACACTGCCACGTCTCAACCTATTGGGCCGCGGTTTTTACAATAACTACGGCAACAATAACTATGGTAACAATTCCACCACAACAAACCAAAATGGGGATTCTAGGTCTGTATTCACCTCAACCTCAAGCTCACTTCACTTAATATGGAACATCAAGCTCACCTCAAAACTACATCATTCCTTAAGCTTTGGTTCAAGCGTTTACAGCAATGACAGTCCAAGATCCACAAGATACTAACTGGTACATGGACATTGGCGCTACGGACCATATTGCATCACAACTAGGTATCCTACGTCCTTCTTTTAATACTAATATCAACCCTTCGGTTTTAGTCGGTAATGTATCATATGTGCATGTCACTAGTCTTGGTCATGTTTTGTTTTCTTCTACCTCCCGACCACTCAACCTTTCTAATGTCCTTATTTGTCCGTCGATCATAAAAATTCTCGTCTCTCTCCGTAAATTTGTCACTGATAATTATTGCGCCATTAAATTTGATCATCTTGGTTTTTGAATTAAGGATCTAATGAGGAGGAGAACTCTCCTCCGATGTGACAGTCTCAGACCTCTTTATGCGGTCACTACCAGCGCATAATCACCAGCATTTTCCTTTCTCATCACCGGCGATCTCCTTCACAAGCGGTTGGGCCACCCAAGTTCTTCTACTTCTCGTTTTGTTTTTAATAAAAAGACCGACATGATAACATTATGTCATGCATGTCAAGTGGGTAAACACATTAGATACCCTATTAAACCATTCACTCAGACATTTGGACTTCTCCTTGTCCTGGTAACAGTGGTCTTATATACTATCTCCTTTTTCTAGACCATTACACACACTTTACTTAGGTTTATCCTCTTAAAAATAAAAGTGACACATTTTCTAAGTTTCGTCATTTTACAGCTTACATAAAGACAAAATTCAACGCTAAATCCGCGCCCTTAAATGTGATAATGGTGGTGAGTATACAAGTCGTCTATTTCTTGATTTTCTTTCCGAGAAAGGTATAGTCTTTCACTTCTCTTTCCCTCATACATCACAACAGAACAGTCGGTCTGAACGTATGCTTCGTACCATCAACAATATGATGTGAACCCTCCTTCTTCAAGCTCACATGCCTTACTCATACTGGGCTGAAGCTCTTCTCACTTTGGTCCACACCCTCAACCTTCTTCCATCAACAGCTATAAACAATCAAATATCGTTTGTGCGTCTTTTTGGTAAACCAATCACCTATTCTCACTTACGCGTTTTTGGTTGTTTATGTTATCCAAACACTTTAGCCACATCACCTCTTAAACTTTCCCCTCAGTTATCCGCTGCCATCTTCCTCATATACCCACCAAACCATCACGGTGATCGATGTCTTCAAATCTCCACCCATAAGATTATTATTTCTAGACACGTTACTTTCTTTGAAAACAACTTCCTCTTCAAAACACTAGCTACCGTGACTATACCACAACTGGAAACGTCACTTCCACCTCTATCAATCCCTTTATCCATTCCTTCTGAGCCTACTATCGAACCTCCTCATACGATACAACCGCATGCTCCTCTTGTGCATCCAATGCAAACTAGGAGAAAAAACCGAATAACAAAACCGAGAGTTCCTTTATGCTTACACACCACTTCCATATCTCTTCTCCCTTTTTCACATGTGCAGGCCGCTAAGGATCCTAACTGGAATAATGCCTTGTATGAGGAACATGATGCTCATATCAAACGTAGAACGTGGGACATGGTTCCAAATCTTCTTAATACTAATATTGGTCGCTCTATATGGTTGTTTAGACATAAATTTATGCAGATGGCAAGTTAGCTCGTTACAAATCTCGGTTAGTAACGAATGGGAAGTCTCAACAAATAGGTATTGATTGCGAAGAAATGTTTAGTCCGGTTATCAAGCTTGACACGATCCATACAGTGTTGCATGTTGTTGTCGCACGTGAGTGGCCTTTGCATCAACTTGACGTTAAAAATGCATTTCTTAATGGTGATCTTCAGGAGACAGTCTATATGCATCAGCCTCCTGGCTTTGTTGAAAAATCCAAGCCGGATCATGTTTGTTTATTATGCAGGTTTTTCTATGGTCTAAAGCAGGTCCCTTAGGTCTGGTACACCAAATTTACAACAGCCGCTCAACGTATCGGTTTTCAACAAAGTAGGGCTGACCCGTCACTCTTTGTCTACTGTTGTGGTACTCTACTTGCTTACCTTCTCCTTTATTTCAATGACATCATCGCCACCGCGTCTACAACAAACCTTTTTCAGCGTATTAAAGCGGGAATCAGCTCTCATTTTGCTGTAGCAGATATGGGTCCACTTCATCATTTTTTAGGCATCTCGGTCTCACGAAATCCTCAAGGCTTATATCTTTCTCAGCAAATTACACCACTGACATACTCCACCGCGCGTCTATGACTAATTGCAATCCGTATCTTACACCCGTTGACACAAAAGATAAGCTTGACGAGGCTAACACACCATCAGTTAGTGACACGTCTCTCTATCGAAGCTTTGTTGGAGCTATGAAAGAAGTTGAGAATGTACATTGATATAAAAGCAGCGTCTTCTTTATGATGTTTTTATCGCTAACTTGTTAACTTTTCATATCTTATATATAGAGAGAAAAATATGAAAATACCATAAAATATGATTTCTTAAAATACCATTTTAGTTTCTTCATTGGAAAAATATCACTTTGTGATTGTAGAATTAACCAAAATGCCCATTTGCAATCTGAAAACAAAATTGACCATATGATATTTACACATTTTTCTAGACCATTTAGGTTTTTTTTTTTTTTTTTTTTCTTTTTCTTGGGTTCTTTCTTCTTCTTCTCTCATACTTTCTTCATTATCAAAAAAAAATTGATCGATCGATCCAATCACAGATCGATCGATCCCCTTACTCGAACCAGCTTGGAAATAATAAAAAGATGCATTCGTCTTCAAGACCTATCAAGATTTTTACTTATTAGATTAGGTTTTTCTTATTTTATTTTATTCTATATAAGCCTTTTGGCTGTTTTTATTTTTAGAACACACATTAATCAATTTTTAGAATTCAAAGCTTTTCAGAGAGAAGAGATCCCAACCCTGTATTTGGAGAAGATTTCTGAACTCAGTCTTTTTATTAATATAATTATTTTTTTCTTTTATGTGTTCTTCTTTAATGATAATTGTTGATTTCTTAGTTATGTCTAAGTAGTCACCTTGTTAGGTTTTAGGGGTTTCCTAGGGAAATCGGGTTTGATAGTTAGGGTTTGACATAATGGGTTTGAATTGTTTGGTTTTTAGTCTAGACTTGTTTTGACCTAGTGTACATGAATAAGTGTCTCTTCTTGCGGGAAGTATGTTCTTAGAATTCTTATGAACATATCGAATCTGAATCTAATGCATGATTGAATTATCTAAATACGGCCGAAGTTTGACTTTAGTAATTCGAACATATGGATTGATGACTCTGAATTTTCATGGTTTTTACATATCATTTAGCATCAATTCTGAGGTCTTTAGGCGTGCATGCATCACATTTATAGTTGATTTAAGTAAGTTTGTGATTTTTAGGATTTTTGCATTAGAATTTGCATATGCACGGATTTTGGAGATTTTTCAGGACTTTCAGGAGTTTTCGGAAAGGATTTGTGAGATTTCAGAAAAGCATCACTTAACATGGAATAGAGCAGCACTTAGCGTGAAATGGACTAGCACCAAAACTGGATCTATCTCCTCTCTGCCTGGATCGATCTCTACCTCACTCAGATCGATCTCACCACTTCGTCTGGATAGATCTCACCAAGCTTCACACTGCAACATCTGGATCAATCTCAGTTCACTCCTGGATCGATTCAGATTGATCTCACCTTGTCCCAGCATACCTCCAGATCGATCCCACACTCACCTAGATTGATATCTTTTTCAACACATGGATCGATCTCTCTCTATCTCTCTCGGGACAACTTGTGAAATTTCTGAAGTAGTAAGGGAAGTGCATGAAACGAGAGTTGAGCTAAGTTTGGATCTATCACAACCTGAAGACTGGATCGACCTATCTTGGTAACATGATGCCTGGATTGATCCCAGCACCTTGCCTGGATCGATCTCATGTACTTAACTTCAGGATTTTTCCCACTCTCAAACGCGCCTCAACTTGAATCGATCTTGATGCTTACGTCCAAGCTCTCAACACTTTAGATTGATCACGCACCAGCTCAAGCTCCGACCCGACCAACTTAATTCCGGATAACACCTGAACCAAGACCCAAGATCCAAGACAATATTTAGTTTTTGTCTTTAGTGCGATTTAGGGCTTTCCTATGCACATTATAAAAACCCTAACTCGCCTCCTTTTGAAAGAAGACTAGTTTTTCTTTCCTTTTTAGGTTTTGTCTTAGGTTTTTCATTATCTTTGGTTTTCTTCATGTTCTTGGTCAAAAAACCAGATTTCTTTTAAGTTTCAAGTTAATCTACTGTTTTTCCTTTACTTTCTTGCTTAGCTTTAGGTTGTTTCTTATCTAGTGCATATTGATTTACGTTTTAAGCTTTTAATCTCTTGTTTTAGTTTGTTCTCCATCTCTGTTTTTACTATTTCATTGCTGTTCTTAGTTTATGGGTTTGTGTTCTTGCTGTTCTTCATCTGTTTAACCTTAGACCCGCATGTTTAGCTTTGAAGTTATAATTTCTGTTTTCTCTGTTTTTACTTCCATGAGTAATGAGTATTTCCTAAAGTTCCTGAGGATGTGGTAGACTAAGGGTGATGTCATGATCTTACCATGGGCACCTAAGCTTGTGTGAAAACTTACATCCCTTCTGTTTCACTTGCACGTAAAGCTGATTGTATTTCTTCCTGACTCGAATTTGAAAACCTATCTTTAGACTCTTCAACACTTAGCAGTGATTCATTGAAGATGTCCGGAATTGGATGATTTAAGAGATTAGCTAATCCTTACCTGACATGCTTAGATGCTTTCGGCCTAAGAGGTTAGAGTTTTAGGAGGCTTTTTGGCTTTGGTAGGTTGATTCTTCATGCCTTCTTAGTAGTGTACTGTTAACGAGAGTTAGGTCTGGTGATTGCTTTGCTTGATTCCATTTATCAAGAGATTGGACTTGGTTGCATATGAACCTATCATCTAGGGATAGATTACATGATTGTTTGAGGTATGTTAGGTGCTTAGGTAGATTGGGATGGATCTCTGGTTGATTACCCTTAGTCCTCAGGAGTTTCTTCACATTGTTTACATCTTTCACTCTTTCTGCTTTTACTCTGTTTTTGCATTTTAGTCTTTGATGCTTCTTTTTCCTGTTACTGCACTTTACTTCCAGCATATTTACTGCACTTAGGACCTGTTAGTAAAACACCATTTTTAATTGTTTAGCTTGACTTTGAAGCATCCATTGCATTCCGGATTGCTAGTGCACTCCCATTTGGATTGATAACCCATCTATACTACAATGATGGAGAATTGATACCCTTTAAGGACGAAAAAATCCTACTATCATGGATCTAGTACTTCAGCAGAAGATTAGTCTTTAATTATCTTTTTAGTTGAGAACTATTTTCAATATTAAATCATGCATAATAAACTGAGCTGTTGAACCTGAATACATGTGGAATTCCCTAATGCGTGACGCTTTTATCTATTTGATTTACTTTGTTGTTATTTACTATTATTTGCTTTTAACTCAGCTACAACCAACATTTTTAATATGTCTTAGCTTGATTCAACATTAAACTGAAAGTCGTACTGTGTGGTCTTTGTAGAATTTGACCATTTACTATACTATAAAGATCTGTTCTATAGTGTAGATTTAGGAATCAAAATCCTGAGCCAACCAGATTTTTGACGCCATTGTCAGGGACCAATTGTGCCTTTTAAGTTTTACTTAGCGTCTAATCTAAGATTTTTATTTTTCAATACTAATCTTGTTCTTTCTTCTTGTCTTTGTTTTGCAGGTGCATGAACAGAAGATCTAACAAATCATCTGAATTGATCAACCTCAGTAACGAAGAACTCGCGAAGTTAGAACGCTCAAATAAAAAAGCAAGCTTTTCCAACACAATGGGAGACAACGTCATTATCAACAATACGGTCTTTCCTGAAGATCAAAACGTCCAGAATCCTCAGCATGGATTGCAATAGTTGGTGATTAACCAACCTGGAGGAGACAAAAATCAAAGGCCACAAGGACAACAAGGAGGAAATGGCAATCAAGGAGCTGAAAACGCTAACCGAGACGCTGATGATGGAAATCAAGACCCACAAGAGCCGATTCCAAATCGCCCCCTCCACAGACACATGGTACTGGTTGTAGATTTCAACAACCCTGAAGCTTTCCTCACAAATAGGAATGCTCTACATCCTCACCAGCCTTAAAGACAAGATTATCAGTTCCCGTTCTAGCTTATCCAGTTGCTCAGGAAAAAGCAATTCCATGGTTTACAAACCGAGCATCCTATGGATCACATAGATAGCTTTTAGGACATCTGCAGCACCACTCAACTCAATGGAGTCTTTAAAGACTTCATACATTGTAAGCTCTTCAATCACTATCTTGTTAATAGAGCTCTTAGGTGGTTAAAGTCTCTGCCTGCAAACTCCAAAGAAACTTGGAATGACTGCAAATCCAAGTTTCTTAGTCACTACTACACATCTACAAGGACTAACAATCTGAGAAACAAGATCTCTTAGTTTCAGCAAGGTTATGTAGAATCATTCTATGAGGCGTGGTACAGATTCAAGGAGTATCTTCAGGATTGTCCTCACCATGGATTCTCATAGTTGAACCATCTCAATACTTTCTACAGAGGTATTGAACAATAGTATCAACTCTCTCTCTTGATGCCGCTAGTAATGGTGACTTCATGACCAAGCATGTAAATGAAGCCTATCAATTGATTGACAATCTAGCTCAAAGAAATAACAATCACTGTCCTGACTACGATCGAAGAGTAAGATCAACTAGTTCAGAATCTTCTGAACTTACAGAGGTAAAAAGACTTCTCATTCAACTTCTCAAAAGCCAAAACCAGAAACATCTCAGCTTCGTCGAAGATGTAGAGAAGATTGAAGCATATTGTTTTGCTATCAAGGAGCCTGATAATGAAGAAAAAGTGAGCTATGTCAATAGCCAAGGAAAAAGAGTCTTCAATCAAGGTTTCAATCTAGGTTACAACAAGGGTAATCTCTCTTGGATAAGTACAAATGTTAAAAACCCCCAAGATTAAGTGTATCCTACTCAACAAAACACTTTTGTGCCGAAATCTGGACAAGTTTTTGGTCAGAATATAGGTGGGAATGGTTTTCAAGGAAACCAGAATATGAATTTTGTGCAGAATTCAAACTCGCGTGGTTTTTAAGCAACCTCCCAGCATGGGTTTCAACAAGCAACTTCACCTCATGACTACAAGGTAGAATCGATGATCAAGCAGATCTTGGAAAGCCAACAACATTATGAAAAGAACCTAAATGTCAATTTGGACAGCATGTATAATGATATGAACAACAAATTTGAGTTAATGTCAAATCATGTGAAGAAACTCAATCTGCAATAGCTCAGACCTTAGAAGCTGTAAAGAGATAAGCTGATGTTCTTCCCGGGAAGGTGAAAGACAACCCAAAAGGCTATTGTATGGCCATAAATTTGGATAGTGATGAGAAAAAGGATAACTCTAAGAAATCTGCAGATTTTAGAAGTTCCAGAAAAGATGCAGAAAAGGAGATCGATCGATCCAATCATACGTGAATTTCTAGAACACTTAGATCGATCGATTTGCAAACTTGGATTGATCGTTCCATCAGCAGCAAGAGTCTCTGAAAAAACGATCGATCGATCCACACTGGATCGATCGACCCATCGAACATAATTTTTATAAAAAAAGGAGATCTATAGATCTCAACCTGGATCGATCAATCTCTCTTTGCAGACTGCATCAATTTCCAACCAACTTGTTGAACTCAAGATTTCACGCCCGGTTGAACCTGAAACTTCTAACGAAGATCTTGTGTACTATGAAAAAAGTTCTAACACAATCATTCCACTGATAAGACTTTAAAAGCTTCAAGATCCTAGAGAATTCTTAGTTCCTCTTAAGATCAAGGGAGTGATCTTCATGGATTCACTCTGTGATACATGAGCTAATGTTAATATCATGTCTAAACTTGTCGCTGAGAAGCTGGGATTAGAATGTATTAAACAATCAAAGATAGCTTTTACACTAGCTAACAACTTTGTTATATCCTCAAATGGGTTTGTCTCTGGTGTGATGGTACAAGTTGAAGATTTGTGTTGTTCATCTTGATTTCCATGTCTTGGATACAAATGGTAGTTCAGATGGAACACTGGTTCTAGGAAGACATTTTCTAGCATCCATAGGAATTGTGTTGGATATGCCTAAAAAACGCATCTATTTCACAAAGATCAAGAAGAGCAACTATTATCCTATAGAACCCCCACAACAATGCCTCTAAGATCATTATGATGAAAGATAAAAAGGTGGAAAAGAAATCTCAAGACGAATATAGTACTAAATGGGCTGCTCCTGAAGTCTTGCAAAAACGAACTCTAGTATAAACAAAGAGTGCATCATCAAGGGTCAAAAACAAGGGTAAAGTGGACTTGAAGAATATCAACAAGTATCCTCAGTTGACATTGATTCCTTAAGCATTAGTTGGAGATGGAATTGAGTATATAGTGAAGAGAAAAGGTACTTCAAAACCTTTTTCAAAGGTTACAACCTTCTTTCCCAGATCTTAAGGACCAACGAACCAAATTTTCAAAGGAGATGATGAGTAAGGTTCTGAAGATGCAAATTTCAGATGATGGTGGTTGCCGTAGCGCATCCATTGGTGTTGATCTAGCTCTAGCTTAGGAGGTAAGTTCGTCAAGCTTTTGACGTTAAACAAGCGATGACTGGGACGCAACCCACTATTAATGTTTTAGATTAGTTAATTTATATTTTTGAGTCAGTTTGGATTTAGGTCACTAACTTATTGATTTTCAATTGTGAGTTTAAAAAGTGTTTCAGGAAATTTCAGAGTAAATATGGTCAAACATACAGATCGATCGATCCGTCTATGGATCGATCGATCCATGACAACGGTCATGAACACGTTATTAGAGATCGATCGATTTGTCAATGGATCGATCGATCTGTCATTATTCAGGAGCCAGTCGATCTTTTTCTTAGGTAAGTACCGAAACCCTCTTTGAACTAATGATTTTTGTCATTTATCTATTATTGTGGTTTTATTCCTTTTCTTGGATTTATGTTCACACCAGGATGGTGTGAAGTAAGTTTGGGGGAGGGTATATAGCTACTAACGATGTTTTGAGTCTTTTTAGATGTTTTATCATTTTGGTGAAAATTTTCAATATTTTTCTTTTTGATTTAGTAGAGTCTAGGCGAGTCGAAAGAATAATGACCACAATCTATGATGATTATTATCCTAGTCTGAGTTTAGAATTGTTTTCTATTTGATTACTGACTTAGTTAAACTGATGCGTTTAGGTTCGGAACCCCAATGATTGATTGATAAGCTTTTCAAAGTTCTAGTCTTTTGGATTGTTGATGAATAGATGCTAGCTCTAATAGGATATGACCTAAACTGATCATAAAATTCTCTTGCTTATGGAGTTGGATATACTTTGAAAAGCTAGGTACTTTTCTCTTCAGTTCTCTGTAAAACCAACAAATTCTTTCAGTATGATTCAGATCCTTTCTTTCCCTCCCTTCAGAAAAGAAAAAAATATGGTACAGAAAAATGATTAAAAGCGTGATCTAGAAATTTGTAGTCAATCCATGAAAAACCTTATGCTAAAAAATAACATAAAAGCGCATAAATGCGAAGAATAAAAGCAGTAAAAAAGAGAGAAGTGAGAAAGGGGGGAAAAGGGTCAGGACCAAAAGTCAATTGATGCGCTGTTTGGTATGGGCGCTTTAATAGAAATGGTATTGAAGCGGCATAGACCGATACCCCATAGGCAAGAATGCACTTATTTGTATTTCATTGAATTTAGAGAGCTAGTTGATATGATTTGATATTTTGATTCATTGGGATATAGAGTAGGAAGTATGTTGGTTAGATTATGTGGTGGTGAACAATTTATTTTGCAAAGGTTGTCTAGGATTAGCGTCTTTTAGTTTTTGATTTATGAACTTAAGGTTTCTGAGAGTGTATGTGTTGTCTGATTTCAGACTTCTTCTCTAGATTTGGTCTTGCTTCACGTGAGGACAAACAAAGATCTAAGTTTGGGGGAGTTGATATCACTCAGATTTGATGTCTTATAGTGGGTATTTATACTTGATATTTGGCATCATTCGAGTGTTTTCCTCGTGTTTTTGGTGTGTTTTCATGATGTAAGGTGGTTAGGACGTTTTGGAGAAAAAATAATGGTTTTCAGAGGATTTCATGTGCAAACAGACGAAGTAAAGATGGATGGATCAAACCAAAGTGAAGAATGATCGATCCAGCATGCACACGTGAATAGATCGATCGATCCATGCCTAGATCGATCCAAATCTCCAGGAGATTTATGGAAAAAAAACAGATCGATCGATCTCATCTTGGATCTTTCGATATCGGAAGAAACAGAACGATAGATTGCTCGATCCAATCACAAATCGATCGATCCCCTTGCCCGAATAAGCTTGGAAATAATCAAAAAGACGCATTCGTCCTTAAGATATATCAATAGTTTTCCTTATTAGATTATGTTTTTCTTATTTTATTTTAGTATATAAAAGCCTTTTGGCTGTTTTTATTTTTAGAACACACATTAATCAATTTTTAGAA
>OVBE01015639.1:0-11363 GCA_900406425.1 Iberis pinnata | reverse complement strand
ACCTAAATGGATCCGGAAAAAGGTATAAAAACGAGTGAAAATGCGAGTATATCACATAACCGCTCTATACAGAGCACAAATAAATATGGAGACAATGGATCGCCTTATCTAATACCCCTCTCCATCTTAAAACGTCCTGTAAGCTCTCCATTAATTAACAAACTCATCGAAGGTCCCAAAACACATTCCATAATCCACTGAATCCAACACTCAGGAAGACCAGCAACTTGCAGAGTATCTTCAAGAAAGTCCCATCAAATCCCGTCATAGGCTTTCTCAAGATCCAGTTTGAGAAGCATCCATCCTTTTTTCCCTTTCTTCCGCCGCATAGAGTGGACCGCCTTTTGGACAATAATAATATTATCGGCACTCAAGCGCCTCGGTATAAAGCTAGACTTTGCATGACCTACCAACTTCGTCATAATCGGTTTGAGTTGCAAAACTAGTATCTTCGTTATTATCTTGAAAAGAACGTTACACAAGCTTATTGGCCGAAATTGAGTTATCATTTCCGGCTTTGTGACTTTAGCTATCAATACTACTAATGCATCTTTCAAATTCTCTGGTAAAGTTATAGTCTCAAAGAAACGTAACACAAACCGTATCACTGATTCGCCAACCACTTCCCAGCAATCTTGATAGAAGACAGGTTGAAATCCATCGAGTCCCGGAGCCTTATATTTTCTCATACTCCTCACTGCCATTACAACCTCCGCTTCAACAAACAGTTTCTCCAATTCCATTTCTCATCATCCGAAAGTGTTATAAACCCTTCAGGAGATAGTTTATCCGTATTCATCTCCACATCATTAAGGGAATATAAACGTTTATAATAGTCCACCGCCAAACGTTCTATCCCATTCTTATTAGAACACCATTGTCCATTTCCATCCCTTAGCATCTCAATTCGATTCCTCTTTCTCCGAATGACAATAGAGGTGTGAAAGAATTTAGTGTTACGATCACCCAAAGCAATCCACTTTTCCCTCGATTTATGAAACCACAATATCTCCTCTTGGGAAAGAATCGAATCCAACTCCCTTGCTAACGTTTTCTCCTTTTGTATTAAATCATTTGTGTGACACGTCCAGATCAGCCTGTACACTCATAAGGTCATGCGTTACCTTCTTCTTCTTGTTATTTATTTCACCAAATACCTCCTTATTCCACTTACGTAAATGGTTTTGGAGAGTTCCCAATGCAACATGTGTAGATATACTAGTATTCCACAAGGCTTTGAGCAGTTCTTTAAAGCTCGAGTGAAGCAACCAGGCTGCCTCAAATCGAAACGGCCTGCGACGAGGATTCAGTTTTACTCTCGGGCATAGCTAGATATACAACGGAATGTGATCCGATGCTAGGTAAGGAAAGTGTTTCACCGAGGCATTCTACCACTTTAGTCTCGTTTGCGCACAACAAAGCACTCTATCCAATCTTTTTGCAACATAATAACGCTCCTCTTTACCTCTTCGCCAAGTGAATATATTCCCTTGAAATCCCATATCAATAAGCAAGAGCTCATTTATCCATTCTCTAAACGCAATCGAATCTGGTGATAAGCAACCATTACCTCATGTACTCTCATCCAACCGGACAATAGTGTTAAAGTCTCCACCAATAAGTAAAGGCTCATTCACGCGAATCACCACGTCTTTTAGTTTTCCCCACAATGCCGCTCTCCGACTAACTGTTGGAGTAGCGTATACCACAATAACATGTAAAACATCTCCCCCATTTTTCCAGCGTGCATGGATAAATTGGTCAGATGTTTCTTGCACCACCATCTCCCCTAAACCATCTCTCCATAATAGCCAAATCCCTCCACTTTTACGAATCGCATCTACTCTAGTTGAATGAGCAAAGCCTAACCCTTGATAAATACGCATGGCTCGATCACCTCCGGCTTGCGTCTCAAACAAAGCTAATACATATGTACTATACCTCTTAAGCATATAACGAATGGATCTCCGAAAATTGGGTTTATTAGCCCCCTGGCAGTTCCAAAAAAGACAATTCATGATGACTTCAATATCATAGCATAGAACAACCGGGGACAACCATTATTGATTGATCTCCCCCGACTCAACCACTCCATGCATACTAGGCCGTAGCTCCACCTCCATCTGATTAGAAGTAGTAGCTTTCCCCAACGTATCCTGTGGACTCACCCCCGATACCTCATTACCACATCCCATCCTCTGATATTTCTCATTTGACTTAGGTGACTCTAAGTTAATAATCTTTTCATTAAGTATTAATCACCCAAAACTACACAGTTCCTTCCAGTCTCCTCGTATCCTTTTGCCAATCATTCCTTTGTCCTGCTCACTTCGTGCTTGTCCAAAAACCAGTCCACAAGTTGGTCTATTACCCTTGGCAATCTTCGGTACTGCTGAAACCTTTTGGGCAGGCTTAGTAGCCATCTTCTTTCTTTCCAAAGAAGCTTCATCTCCCTTGCTCGCCTTCCTATCATTCCAAATTAGAGTATGTGCCCTTGGGTCTATTTCTTTGACAGATCCTTGTCGTACCCCTCTCTCCATCATAATATTCTCTTTATCACCATCATGTTGACTATCTCTGCCAACACCATGTGTATCATTTGACTCCTCCCCCAGACCTTGAAAACTATTCGATACTACGACATTATTCACGGCCACCTGATCTGTTATATCTCCTAGACTCTTCCGGGCAGCTAGATTGTTATGAACCTTCTCTCCCCCTCTTTCATTACGCGTTACTTCACTTCTACGATTAGGGCTTCCTACCGTAGTAAAACCCTCCGCATCAACTCCTCCCTTACGCACACCACCAGTGGTTTTCTCTACAACCTTTAGATTCATCATCTTCTCGGCTAGCTTCCTTGGACAATTTAAGTGTCCAAATATTCCACAACTCGTACATATATGAGACATTCCCTCATACTCTACGAAGTACCTTTCTCCATTGATCATTAGTGATCCTTTCACAGGTTTTTGTAAGTTCACTTCTACACAAACTCTCGCAAAACGTGCTCTTTCAAAATTAAGTGTTGTGAAATCAACTCTTATTGCCCTTCCCAACACCTTGGCAATGCTCATTAAAATATCCTTGTGGTAGAAGTTAACCGGGATACTCGACAATCTCACCTAGACCGGAGTTGTCACAATATCATCACTGTTCGAGTCAAATCCAGGTGCCCAAGCTTGTACCATAAGGTAACTCCCGAAAGCCTTCCATGGACCACCAGTTAACGCAACAAGATATTCCTCTTCTACATCGAATCTTACCATGAAAAACTGACGTGGTAAATCCATGACGTGCATGTTCCCCTTAGGTTTCCACATCTCCCACAACTTTTTATGTAGAGTTGGCAAAGAGACCGTCCTCCCTAACACCTTAACAATCATACACTGCTTCTAGAGTCCGTTCATCGCGTCCAACACCTCCTCTCCTATCGTGATTACTGACTCCCCATCCTCCCCGTCCGGAAAGTCTACAGTCACCCTTTCCCGTACAAAAACACCATCAATCACACTTTCAGGATCTAGCCTTCCTCCACTATTAGTTCCAATCACACGCTTTGCCCATGACAAGTTTCCCTCCGGAGGCTTCCCTGATGGCTGCCCACCCTCACACACGTCGACCACCATTGCTTCACCGTCACGTTTTCCTTCATTGCTATCAATCGCCGTTTCACTCATGTCTAGGGGTTTTCAGCTTTTTATTTATTGTTTAGTAAATATCTAATTACAATTTTAAGTCGTGATTAATTAGTAAAATAATCATAATTACTTATTTTAATTAATTAGGGGAAATAAATTAAATTGGGTAGACTCTAGGATCTTTTAAATGAAAATAATAATTTATGTGTAATTAAATTCAACATATAAAATTCCGGTGAAAAAAAATTGAATAATATATGTTGAAAAGAAAAAAATCGACAATCCGAAATTAATTGTATTTTAATCTAGATATGTCATCTATTTTATTATGGACTAATTTTCTTAATGATGAATTGGGACATTGAAATTAGGTCATTCATCAATCATATATTCCAACCAAAATGCTCCCAAAGTGTTAATAACGCTCAAAGCAAAATCATACGTGATCATTGACATGAGATCTAATTTTCTATTGACTGGTGTTTTTGGAAATAAGGGTATAGTCAAGGGCTCAGGGCCCAAGTGCTTTGAATGCTAAGCCAGTCTAAACCGGTTTGATTGGTATTGTTAAACCGATATTTCCATAAACGCCCGTGGACTAGAGATTGTCTTACCTTCTTCCTCCATTGAAAACGCCTGAAGAGAAGCGTCTCGGGATCTGAATCATTGTTGCTGGAAACTGAAATTGAAGGAAGCAAAAAAAACTATGGGTTGGATCGGAGAAACCGTAGATTCCATAAAATCAATCAAGATCCGCCAGCTACTCACTCAGGCTGTCACTCTTGGTTCGTTTCGATTACGAGAAATTGTTATCTAGATTTCATCATTTACTAACATTGCACCTCCAATTTCGTGTTTTTCTGATTGAAGTATGAATCTTTATGAAACCCATTTGGTTTTTAAATGCTGAAATCGACATATCGTATAATTATGATCACCTAATCCCGCCCCACCTCAAAAACGTTCAGTGTTACATCTTGAGAAGCAGATGGTGAATTGATGGCAAAATCTTTGGGTGTTTTGGTATAGGTTTGATAGTAACGTCTGCATTGATAATATGGAAGGCAATGATGTGTATCACTGGCAGTGAATCTCCAGTGGTAGTTGTTCTATCAGAAAGCATGGAACCTGGCTTTCAGAGAGTAAGTTTACATCTTTTGGTTTTGATTTTGATATTTGAACTTTTTTACTTGTCACTAATATTTATGGCCAATGTGACAGGGAGATATATTGTTCTTGACCATGAGCAACGAGCCTATTCGAACAGGCGACATTGTTGTTTTCAGTGTTGAAGTAAGTTTGTATTTTGCTTTAATTCCATGAAACCGTTAGAAATTTGGTTTCTCCTAATTGGTTTGATATCTTTTTTACAGGGCCGTGAGATACCCATTGTCCATCGTGCCATTAAAGTAATCTTTCTCTTACACTTGATTGATGAGGATATTAATATCAGAAATACTTGATGTCTTACTCGTTTTGTAAACACATGACAGCTTCATGAGAGGGGAAAGACAGGAGAAATTGATCTTCTAACAAAAGGTGCTAGTTTTGTTGGTTTGAATGTTAAACCCTTTTGTAGTAGATTACTTAACACCCACTTTGTATGCATATTTTCCAGGTGACAACAATGATGTGGATGACATTGGTTTATATGCTGAAGGACAGTATTGGCTTCATCGACAACACATTATGGGCAGAGCTGTTGGGTAAATACTCTATGTGATGTCATTGAAACTGCTTCAATAAGATCAATAGTTGAATATGGTATAACTGTTCAGGTTCCTGCCTTATGTTGGATGGGTGACTATTATTTTGTCTGAAAAACCTATCATCAAGGTACGAGCTTCTAACACGGTTTCTTTCACTACCTAGAGATGTATGTACTCACTATATCTTCTCTTATTTCAGTATATACTCATTGGTGCATTGGGTTTGCTCGTTATAACATCCAAAGACTGAAACAACATACAATTGGTGGTGAAGTTGCTTTTGTTTTACCAAATAAGAATTTCTTTTGTAGTTGAGAGGATTTTGTTAGGAAGAGGAAAAATTGTCCAACAGATTTTCTATTTTTCAATAACTCTCAACGTGATTTACAATAAGGTCTAGGACTTTAAACCATAGCTAATAACCGAACTATACGAGTGACTAAAGTAAAGAGTAAATCAATTCTGAAATATTGCAACCAGTCTCATCTTTTAAGCCATGTCCTTAAAACAGGAGAACAAAAATTAATTGTAAGCAACATTTTATGAGTATAGAGAGTTTTGCCTTAAAATCATTGTGACAATTCCCTTAGCACCGCTGATTGTGACCTCCAATCAGCTATGAATGGATGGACAATTTTGAAACTTTGAAGATTACAAGCTTGAATTTACACCTAGAGTGGCCGAGATCGTGTTTGATAATATTTTACGGAATTCCTCTTTATTTAATGCATATTATTGTCAAAGTAGGTGGTCAGTTCAGCTTAACATTAATCATTTAATCACACGATCAAATAAAATAGGATGATTCAATGATAAGATATTATATATAAAAACAAAACACAACGTGTGGGTCATGGCTAGCACGATAATCTATATATCTATGGCTTTAACTTAAAATGGTCTTCCAATTACAGAAAAAGTAGAGATCAAAGAATGGGGAAAGATTTCAAAAGTATGGTGACAAGATGCATCTACGTTGGAAAAGATGATGATATCGTCAAAAAGCTTACTATCGCAACGGAGGAGCTTAAAGACCTACGCAACAATGTCATGAAAAGGATCAAAATGTACGAAGATCAACAGAAGCTAAAGCGGTTAGATAAAGTCCAAGTTTGGCTTAGACAAGCCGATGCAGTGCTCAAAGAAGCTGAAGACATGTTGATTATGACGATGCCATCTTCTTCTTCTTCTTCCAATGGAACGAGGATGATCACGAGTAGTTGTCACAAGATGGATAAAAAGATTTGCAAGAAGTTGAAAGAGGTACAAGAGATAAAGAGTAGAGGAACATTCGATGTGGTGGTTGAGAATAGTGGTGTTGGATCGATAAGAATGTCGACGGTTGATAAAGATGATCAGAGCGTTGGATTGGAAGCAGTTTCAGGGTTGTTGTGGCGGTGTATTACGGTGGATAACACCGGGATTATTGGTTTATACGGCGTAGAAGGCGTTGGAAAAACGATGTTGTTGACTCAGGTCAATAACAGGTTGCTTCAGCACAAGTCTAATGGGTTTGACTTTGTAATTTGGGTATTCGTTTCCAAGAATCTGAACCTTGAGAAGATTCAGGACACGATTCGTGAGAAGATAGGGTTTCTTGACAGGTCTTGGACGAGCAAGTCCGAGGAAGAGAAAGCAAGTAAGATCTTCGATATACTTAGCAAGAGACGGTTCGCTTTGTTCCTCGACGACGTTTGGGCGAAAGTCGATCTAGGTATACCATTACTTGATTCCCAAGAAATGTGTATTATGTATGTGACTTGTGATCTAAGTTTTCTTGATTTGGCCATAAATTTGAAGGATTTTCATTTTGCTAAACAGTGAAAGCTGGAGTTCCAATGCCAGACGGACAGAACAGGTCGAAAATCGTTTTCACGACATGTTCGGGAGAGGTTTGTAAAGACATGGGAGCACAAACTAAGATCAAAATGGAGAAGCTGCCATGGGAGAGAGCTTGGGAGTTGTTTAAAAAGAATGCAGGAGAAGAGAGAGTAAAGAGCCATCCAGATATAACGAAGGTGGCTCAGGAGATCGCAGTCAAGTGTGACGGTTTGCCGCTGGCTCTGGTCACAATCGGGCGAGCCATGGCCTCTAAGAAAACACTTCAAGATTGGCATGACGCTTTATACATCTTGAGCAACTCTTCTCCCAATTTCTCAGGTACATTCTTACTTTTTAACATATTTTGTTATTACTTATTAGTTCATTGCTAAGTAGTAACATTTTATTTATTTGTGTAACAGTACTCAAGTTACTGGACAGGAATTAAATAATCCTCACTCGAGTGGTATTCAAATTTCTGGCATATTTAATAAAATATAATTCCTACAGACTCGGTTCTCTTTCTCTCGTAGGAATCGTGTTGTACACATAAAGCAAAAATGAAATAGTTGCTTAGATATTGATTAGGGAGATAAATGATTGTAATTTATTTGTGTATTTTGTTTGAGAGGTACTGTATTGTTTGCGTCATAGGCTAAAGTTTGAACTTTGAAGGATTTGGTTGATGGTTGGAGTGTTTTGATTGTAAGTAAATTCAAGACTCATGCTCATAAGAGCTTTATTAAGATAGCTAGAAGATGAAATAGCTCCCAATGAGCTATATTGTGCAAAGCAAATAAAGGAAGGAAGCTTAGGTAATGACTAAGATCAGAGAAGTTTTGAATTGATATCATGAAAGGGAAAATATGAGAGTTGAACAAAGTGGCAACCTTCTAGATGCAGTTCTTATTACTTACTAGATATTAGATATTAGGCCTGTTAATTTGCTTGTCGCTAGCGACAATGATTGGCGGTAGTGACAGATTTTTGTTCAATTGTCTGTCATTGCGACCAGCAACAACATCCAACAACGGGTCGTTTTTTGTTTGTCTGTCGCTAGTCGACGACTTAAATCAGCAACATAGACAACGATTTTCGGTCGCCGGTTTTTTCAGCGATAGGTCGCTACGACCAGTCGCTGCGATAGCCAAACAAACATCGACCGCTCGCGACACCTATTTAAAAAATAATTTAAATTATTAAATTAAATAAAAATCATAATAAATTTAAATAAATTGAAAATATAAATAAAATTATAAAACTAAAATCAATTAAAATTAGTTATAATAAATCTTGAAAAACTAAATTAGTAAAATAAACTATTCTAAAAATTTAAAGAAAGTAAAAAACGTAAACAAGAAAATAAATTAATATATAGTATAATAAATTAATTCTTTTATTACTAAATACGATTATATATAAATATTTTTGAAAAATACATTTTTATTTTAAATTTTAAAATAAATATACCAAGTAGTCGCAGTAACAATCGAACGAACAGCATAACAACCTGTCATACACAAAAATGATTTTTCACGTTTTTTGCGAGAAAACGAATTTTCACGTTTTTGGGGAAAAAAGCGTTTCCGCATTTTTTGCGACATGTCTCAATAGGCATGGGCATATTAAGTTTTAATTTTGGTTTTACAGGTTTTTCGGGTTTTCAAGATTTTTTTCGAGTCTTTTCGGTTTTTCCGATACAAAACGAGTTTTGATAAATTTCCCAAAATCAAACTGAACCCAAATCTTTTTAAAACGAACCGACTTGATTTAGACTAGATACTCGAACGGTTTCATATTTCCTAACTCGGAAAAACTGAAAACCATTTAAGCCGAACCGAAACCGAACCAAAATTTGCATGTCAAGGACTAGTAGCAGCGATAGCCAAACGAACAACACAGCAACATGTCGCATGGACAGCTTGTCGTTGTCGCAGCTACTGCAAAACAAACAACACAAAGTGTCGCTGGTTGTTGTTGATGTCACAGCGACTGCAAAACGAACAACATAAGGTGTCGTTGATCGCTGTCTTAAAGAATAGGGCCTTTGAACCCATGAATTTTTTAAAATAAAATTTATTTAAATTTTATGTTAATAAGATTTATTTAAATAATTTTATGTATTTATAGTATATATATTTTTATCATGGTTAAACTTTTTTTTAACACCCATATTTCATTTCAGATTGTAATTGAGATACAAGATAGTCTTCATGAATTACATGGTCTAAGAAGATTGGTACATAGAAATAAAAGCAAAACAAGGACATTGACGATCGTTGTTTTCTGGCTAGAATATGAGCCACATCATTTGATTGTCTTGGTACCCAAAAAAGCTTTGCAGATGAAGTCATGGCGCCACTTTTCAATTTGAACATGAAATTGAGCTTGATTGAAGGAGTTAGTAAGAATAGCATTGTCCCCTTCAAATTGTACTTTCGTGTATTCTCTACTCCAAGCGTGTTGCATCACTGCAATGAGGGCTTGTGCTTCGGCTTCAATCGGTGAAGAAACTGGTGGACATGTGCCTTGACTTGCACCACAGAAATTACCAGCAGCATTCCGATATACCCATTCATACGTCGAAGCTGACTCTGAATTAACAAAAGTCGCATCATAATTTCACTTTATCCAAATGTCTTGAGGCCTTTCCCATCTTGAAGATTGTAATCCTCGTTGGTTTGGTTGGTGGCAAGGGTTTAGTTGTAGCCATTCATCAACTTCACAACTAGCTCTTCGGAGTAAACTCGATGTATTTCCAGATTTACTAGCAGATAAAAAGTTATTTCTCTGTTTTCATATATGCCAAAGAATCGAGAATGGCAACAATCTTTTCTTTAGTTCCACTAAGCCAAAATCATAATAACCAAATAGATGTTCCATTCTGGGAATTGGTGTGTCGGCTTGATCCATAGTTTCAAAGTTCGGAATAGTTAGACCATTCCATAAGCCATTTAATCTTGGACATGAAAACAGCAAGTGATCTGAACTTTCAGATGCAGTGCAAAATGGACATTCAACCGTAGGTGAGAGATGTCGTCTATGCAGTTCTTGTTTAGTTGCAATGATATTGGTTACCACACGCCAAAGAAAGTATTTGAGTTTCGGCAAAAGAGGAATTTTCCATAATTTTCTTTTAATATAACGCACTGGTGATGCCGAGACAATGTCATTCTGCATTTGTTGGTGAGTTGCCAACCAGTAGCCGGATTTAACTTTGTGTTATATCTCCAATATATTTTGTCTGGAGCTTTCTCTTGTGGTAGCTCATTTGTCAAAATGACTTCTCTATCATCTTCATGAATCAGATTCTCTAAATAGGCCATATTCCATTTGTTTTGAAGGTCAATACATCTATTGACTGGATAAATGGAGAGTAGCATTGAAGAATGTAATGGTCTAGGAGCTCGTGATGGTGTAGTTGGTAGTGGTAGCCAACAACTTTGAAACAGGTTGAGAGAGCTGCCATTACCAATGAATTAATGGAAGCCCATTGCAATATTTTTTCGTCCATGAAGCATTGATCTCCAATTAATGATGGTTAAACTTTAAACAGGTAAAGCTGTAAATCTAAAAAATGATTTACAATATTCAATTATTTATATTTAATTTTCATATTCTTTTAGTGTCTTAATAAATTATTTGTTTTAATATAAAATTTTAAATAAAGATATATTTTGTTATAATTTACCTTATTGTTTTACTAGATTTTTGTGTTTTAAATATTTGTTGATTAAATACGGGTATACAAATTTGTTAAAATACAATAAGTTATATTGTATATATTTTTTAGTATGTATATGCTTTGGCTAAATAAAGCGATAATTAGGCCATATTCGTATTCCTTCCTATGATTTAGCTTCCCTTTGTAATTTCTATAAACGTCAAAATCATCAACTCATTTATTCCTGACAAAGAAGATTATGCATCTATATAAATGTCAACGTAGTTAATCTTCGAGAACAAACAAAGAAAAGGGAAATTTTTTGATTATACCATAATGTTATGGCATTTTGTGGAAAATACTATAAATGACAAAATCCTAGACCAATGCCATAATGTGATGGTATGATGGTATGAGAAAAAAGACACATTTGCCCCTAAGAAAAGTGTTAAGCGTCGATGAACAGTGCAGCATTTAATTGAAGGAGGGACCATTGTCCACTGCAGGACCAGTTGACACAGCACCAGA
>OVBE01015638.1:0-11363 GCA_900406425.1 Iberis pinnata | reverse complement strand
CATAGTTAAAAATAAATCAGTTAAATTAGAAGAAAAAAAACTCATAAAAACCAAAAAGTACCAATCAAGATTTTACAACAAAATGAAAATCTAAAACCAAAAACTAAAAAACCAAAAACAAAAACCAAAATCCAAAATCTAAAAACCAAAAACTAAAATCTACAAAACATTCATAGCCATAGTTGTATATAAAAAATCCACAAATTTTGGAATATATTATGAAATGCTATATTTGCGGGGACAGTGAGGAAGTTCGGATTTTTATTTCTTTCGTGCACCAAAGAGGAAGTTAGGACTTAAACATCGTTAAGTCGTCATGGTTAGAAAACAGAAGGAAGTTTCTGGGTGGAAAACGAAAACGACAAGTGTTTCTTATAGTCAATTCAAAGTCAATTAAAAAACGGACGTAAACGAAACGGTGCACTAGAGAGACTTTCCACTACTGCCAAGTCAATAACTCCACTAATCACAACGCTTTGTTTCTTATTCTCGATATTACCCTTCCACTCAAGTACAAAAAGTGGACCCTACATTAAGGGTAAACTCGTCAAATCAAACTTGTGTGGCTATAAAAAGAAAATTAGAAAAAGGTTTTTTTATTCACTAATAATTGAATGTTCCGTTTCATTTGGCGATTTTCGAGTGTAAATTTCGGCGGCGATGAGTACGAATGTGGAAGGGGATTTCGAAACTAGGCCGGTGGTTGCGGCAGCGGCGGATATGGCTGAGGCGCAGTACGTGAGGGCTAAAACTGCTGTGTGGTGGGATATAGAGAATTGTCAAGTTCCTAAAGGTCTTGATGCTCATGGTATTGCGCAGAATATTAGGTTGGCGCTTGAGAAGATGAACTATTGTGGTCCAGTTTCGATCTCTGCTTTTGGTGATACGAATCGTATTCCTCCGACTATTCAGCAGGCTCTTAATTCCACTGGAATCGCTCTCAATCACGTTCCCGCCGGTGAATAACTCTTTTAAAATCTCTTGTGTCATTTTGAGATTGTTCTTATTACTGTATAATCTTGATCTGATTCACGTTTCTAGTTCTGTTGATTGATTATGCATGCTTTACGTAGTTAGATTTCAGTTTTGAATCGGATTCTGGTTAGGTTTGTTACTGTTTTGGTTTAATTTTGATTTTTTGATAACTTAAGTGTTTTCTTTTCGTTTTGATGTGTGTTGAAATTGGTTTAGGAGCGAAAGATGCGAGTGATAAGAAGATTTTGGTAAACATGTTTTGCTGGGCACTAGACAATGAAGCACCTGCAAATTTTATGCTAATCTCAGGGGATAGAGACTTCTCTGATGCTCTTCATCAATTGAGACTAAGACGGTATAATGTTCTATTAGCACAGCCTCGTAAAGCATCAGTGCCTCTAGTTCATGCTGCAAGGACAGTATGGCTTTGGACAAGCCTATCAGCTGGAGGAAGCCCTCTCTCAAAACCTGAAAGCTTAAAGCTTATTGCCAATGCAACACCTCCAACTTCTGGTTCGGAGATATCAACTCAAGAGTGTATACCATCTAGCCAACCTATGGATTCAAATTCTGACACTAGAAGAATCCTTGATAACAAATTCAAGGTTAAATACCTTCCAAAACCGTCTAATCATCAGCCTTCCGTGACTAAGGTTCAGGAAAGTAAGCCTAATAATAACTATCGTCAGCAACAGAACAATCAAGGAAAGCTGATCAAGAAACCCCATGAGTTTTTTAGAAGTAGTGAGCCATCTGTTTCTTCTAGCAATGTTAATCCTTTCCCTGTCAATGTGATGAGTAATCCTCAGAATCAGAATAGTTATCCTCCTAGACCTGTTTCTTTTCCTACTAGACAACCTTACTCTAACCCTGATCCTTCTTGGAATAATGGAAATAACATCCCAAACCATACACAAAACTATTATCCCAATGCTGCTAGGCCAGGTCCAGGTGGTTCTAATATGCAGCCACCTTTTGGTAATGTTTTTCGTCCGTATCGCCCAGAGAATATGCCTCCTCCTGTTGGTAATGGCTTTCGCCCAATGCAACCGAGAAATGATGTCCCTAGGTTTCAGGCTCCACCTCTCATGCCTACGCCTAATATCAGCAATCCGAATCGTCCTAATTTCAATCCTCAAGTTAGACAAGAGTTTAGACCAAAGATGGATTCTTCTAGCTTAAATGGTCCAAATAAAGGTTATCTTCCAAAGACTAGTAGTGCCCCAGTGACCCACAATACTACAACCTCAGGTCACACCAACACTTCAACTCCTGGAGTTTCACCTTCTCATCCTCCAGTGGTTACTGGATCTGGATCCTGCAATGGTACATGGGGAACACAAGAGTGTCCACCACCATCAGAGTATGTTCAAGGCCTTATAGGCGTTATCTTACATGCTCTAAACATTTTGAAAACTGAAAAAGTTATGCCTACCGAGCCTAATATCTCAGATTGCATTCAATATGGAGATCCAAAGCATCGTGGTACTGATCTAAAGAAAGCTTTAGATAGTGCAACGGAGCATCATATGATCACAGTGATATATATGGGTAAACTAAAGCTTTACATTGGCAAAAATGAAGCTCTATGGAATTGTGTAAACCCTTTAGGGGGTAACTCTAAGCAATACCCAAAATCAACTTGGGATAAAATTCAGCAGTTTCTAACCTCATCATCAGGGCGGGTAGCGATTATGGAAACTCAATGCAGGTTCAAAAGTTTGTTTACTTAAGGAATCCATGGTTGGTACTTGGTACTATAAATGAATCATTCTAAAATACTTTTTCTTTCTTTTGGATCTAATAAATAGGTATGAAGCTGCACTAATTCTGAAAAAGGAATGCTTAAAAGAGTTTACTTTAGGTGACATTATTCAGATTTTGAATATAACAGCAACTTCAAAGAAATGGATTACTCATCATCAAACAGGATGGAAACCAATTACTATAAACCTTACTGCAGAGACTATAAACAAGACGGATACCGAAACCCTTACAGGTATTGAACCTGTTGCCTGAATTTCAATATTTGCTCCATGAAATTCTGAAGACCTATAGTAATATCCATAAGCAAAGCAACCTAATGTAGTGGAAATTAGCGTTTTCCATATCGAAAACTTCAGAATTTCGATGATTCTATAGTCTCAAAGTAGTACATTAGTAGTAGTTGCACCTTCTCTTTTCTTTCTCATTTCACTTTCGCGGGTCGAGTATAAAGGAGCCGAAGCTAAAAATTTTGGGGCATGGTTCATCGTTGAGGTTTGAACCTATTGGTTATGCGTTAGTGCATGGCTTGGTTCATAAAAACCTTAGTGTTTTTCTATCAAGAAGAAGATTGCTCAATTTCATCATTTGGAGGATAAAAACAAGTTTTGTGGGTGAAGAAATGTTGATTTGGGAATCCCTATATCTCTAAATTTTCTGCAATATGTAATTTCACCTCTTTTTCTTCTAGCGACTTGTTTCTTATTTTGAACCACAAAACTTTATTTTCTTACAACCTTTTTATGTTTGTTAGAAAATGATTTCTAATGGTACTTCCATTTATCATACTTCTAGTTAATAAAATGTACCAGTCTTTCAAAAAAATTGTAATTTTAGAAAAGTATTTGTTTGAAAAAGAAGGTTGTTAACATTTATCTATGCAAAAAATAATTGTATTTGTATGACATTTTATATTTTGTAGAA
This sequence comes from Iberis pinnata, assembly GCA_900406425.1. Taxonomy (NCBI): domain Eukaryota; kingdom Viridiplantae; phylum Streptophyta; class Magnoliopsida; order Brassicales; family Brassicaceae; genus Iberis; species Iberis pinnata. The sequence continues at coordinate 7,700 of OVBE01015638.1, read as the reverse complement.
TGTTTTGTAGTTTTTTAATTAGTGAAGATTTACTTTAAAGTACAATCTTTTTGAAATAGGAGTATAAATCAACTAAGATATGTAGTTTAGTAATTTGTGTCAATTAAAATATTGTTATGTTAAGATTCAATAGATAGAAAATGGGAGATTTAACAAGTGGAATAGGTTGAATTTTCGAATTTTAACATGAAACAATTAATATTATCGGATTTTATGGTACTAATCATGTATCATAAAGTAGAGAAAGCATAAGCATACGGTCTACTCTATATTTTCAAAATTGTATTTTGAGGAATCGGTCTTTTTTAAAACAATTTATTTTAAAAACTAGTCCATATTTTTCATTATGGTCTTTAAAGTCTCGTGACCGGCTTTGATACCAAGTTTTTGAACTTGAAGATTTTAATAAAGCCAGAATGTTAGTGCTCCATCTTCATTACAAATTTAATAGAGCTCAAACAAATGGTAGACTAATTATCATATTGGCCAATTTTTGCTTCTGAACTTTCTGTTTTTTCAAGCTTAATATCCCATTTTGAGAGATTCCGACTGGTTTATCAATCAAGGCTTAAGATTTTTTTTTTTCTAAACGGATTTTTCTTTTTGGTATGTTGGCACATAAAATGTTGAGAAATTTTTTGGTAATGCCATAAAAGGCTCCGAAAGTTGGTAGAAATTCCACATGGGCCGAATCTTGTCCCACATACCATAAACGTGTGGCATTGGCCCATCTGGTGAGTTACGGTTGTGCCCCGGAGTGAGACACACGCGCCCAGCTGATTAATCAGTGGTATTTACGAGCGTGCCACTGATTAATGCCGAAGGGATTTGGCGCCAAAAATTAAAGGTTGACTGTGGACATGATTTGACAGGCCGTTTCAGTTGTAACTAATAGCATTAATTACATGGACCACTGGATAATAGCAATCACTACCATAATTAATATGGAGCTTCAATTGTTCAGCTTCATCTCTGTAGACAGAATTAAGGAATCTCAGAAGGTGAGAGCATTAACTCAGCCTCTCTTAAATTCTGATTGTCTCACCTGGTCGGATAACATTTATTCTGTAGTAAATGTCGTCGTAGACAAGTTTTAACGTTAGTAATTGTGTGTTACTCGATGTGGACCAAACATAAATGTGTCTAAAAAAACTATTTGTTGCAGGTTTGGGAATGTCATGGCAGAAATAATGTTGATAATCGTAGGAGAATGGGAATGCTTGGTAACGGGAAGCTAGCATTTCAGGGTGCCGAGAAATATATATGCAAAGTGTGTGGCTTTGAGTGTGGAGGACAACTTTCAAAGTTTTATCAAAAAGGTTTATCATGCATTCGGGACGAAGGACAACATGGAGATATTGAGTTTGAGTTTCTGGATTGGCACCTCGGAGACAGTGTTCACGCAAGCTAAGATGCCACCGATAACTGCGGATTCTGACGAGAGTTTGGACATGTTCAGAAGGACAAGAACAGAAGCTGGTGGACGGAATTTATTTCTGTCCTTCCACAAGGGTTTAACTGAAGGAGGTGATAAAGTGACATAAGAGAGATGTGAAGAAACCAATGAGGGTGAGAGAACATATGAAGACGATGATTTCCTCCTACAAGTAAGTCGTATAGAAAGCGAATACAAATCAACCAATAATCAGAGTGAAAATAAGGACGAGGAAGGCAGGGACAATGTCTTTGCATCAACGGGACAGAATTCAAAAAGACCAAAAGTTTTTGGAATGTTGGCAAGAGAAGGACCACATTCACGAGGACAACATTCTGAGGGAAAACAACAAGATGGACCAAATATAATGTCGTCTGATGACAACCTAAGTTTGGAGGGGTCGCAGAGTTACGACTTGAATTTCATGACAGATTTACTAGAATGGGAATACCCATCTCAAAGGGATCCCTATGAAGGGGAAGAACCGATGACGCTTAGAAATGATAACGGTGGACTTATGGAACTACTTCATTCTATGGAGTCCGTTGCAAGCCAGAAGAAGGTGTTAAGTTCTGATAGACACCTTGGAGGTAGACAGGAGACGGTAACAGATGACTGTCCAGTAATTGAAGAACGTGTGACAGAGGTGGGAGAGTGTTCGGTCAAAAGACGACTGCTGTTTGATGAATTGGATGAACCCTTAATGGAGGGACAAGATATTGTCAACAGTCTTGATGGTGAGGCTAGGGATTTCGAGGAAGATCATGGGGACAACTTGGCCGTGGGTACGTTAGGTGGACAACAACTTTGCATATACGGTGACCAGAATGGGAGCGATCATGACGGTGGACCAAGTGGGGAGACAACTTTGATGTCAACAGATGATGCTCTTTTTATTGTTGATCCTGAACCTTTTTTTGACAACGTGGATTCAATAAGAAGTGACAAGGCAAACATGAACTTAAAAAAGGGAGACGATGCACTGTATGTTGGCTTAGTTTTCAAAAATAAGTCTGAATTGCATAATGCTATATCAGTGTACTCTTTAAAGAGGCTTTTTAGTTTCAAGGTTCGAAGTTCGGACAAAAAAGAGTGATAGTCGTCTGTCAGGACAATAAATGCGAGTGGAGGATATATGTGATAAAACACAAGGACTCGGACAACATTGAGATAAGAAATGCAACTCTTAAACACACATATGATGTAGAATCCAGATCGAAATACAGTAAGAAGGAAACAGCAGAGATACTAGGAGAGCTATTGAAGTCAAAATACGCCCATGGACAGAAAGGACCTCGAGCATGCGAAGTGCCAAAGTTAATTTTATCGGAAATGAATGTCACAATATCATACATGAAGGCTTGGAAAACCAAAGAGATTGCAATGAGAAAGGCAAGGGGAAATGATGAAGAAAATTACCATTTCCTGTCCACCTATCTCCATCTGCTAAATACAACAAATCCAGGGACTATAACGACTACAAAAATGGTAAAATCTGCTAGTGGAAATACTTTGTTCAAGTATCTATTTTTCGCTCTAGTGGCTTCAATTGCCGGATATAAGTATCTAAGGAAAGTGATTGTCATCGATGGAACACAAACTAAAGGGAAATACCAAAGTTGTCTAGTTGCTGCTAGTGGACAAGATGGCAACTACCAAATATTTCCATTAGCTTTTGGGGTAATTGATGGTGAGAACACGGCAGGGTGGACGTGGTTTTTTCATAATTATCTCAGTTCATTACAAACAGTGAGGATATCGTCTTTGTCTCGGATATGCATCAATCTATATATGCAGGATTACGAAGTGTGAATCCACTTTCAAAACATGGAGCTTGTGTCGTCCATTTGTGTCAGAACGTAAAACATCAGTTTAAATGTGACGGTCTTGCCACCATGGTGTCAAACGCAGCTTGAGCATACACAGTTGGTGAATTCCGATACTGGTTTGAAGAAATACAAAATCGTAACAAGAAATGTGCGCAGTATTTGGTGGACATTGGACTACCTCATTGGAGTCTCGCATATTTCACCGGAATGCGTTATAATCTAATGAGTAGCAACATATCAGAATCGTTGAATGCTGTACTACAACAAGCATTGGAGTTATCCATCGCAACAATGGTGGAATTGATCCGAACATTACCTCAGTTGCTTCTTTTTTTACGATTACCTCAGCTGCTTCTCCCATATGTTTGGATACGCCTCCAACATTAATAGCATCAGGAGGACAACTCTCTCCGTGAATCTCAATATTGTCCCCTCTCGACCGAATTGATTTGGTAAGGTTCTCTATCACGTTTGCATTCTGCACAAAATCCATATGGTCTTCGATATTGTGGTCCCTCGTTGTGTGGTCTACCAAGTTCTCGTCTCCTGTCTCCGACAATCTGTTTGATGTTGTCTTCTCGGAACTGCTACCAAGAGCTTTCGAATGGGTCTCTTTCAGACGTATAGTCTTTCCTTGATTAATGCGAGGCTGTCGCAGCTCACTTATAATCTTATCCACCATCTCGTCCATCATGGACTTCTTCATGTTCTCAAGGTACTTCTTCATCTCCGCATCACGGGCAGCATTCTGAGCTTCCATGTGCTCGTAAACAACTTCTAAATCAACTAAGCGACTTTCTTGTCCATCATTATCTGCGATATTGGTATCTGGTCGACGGGCTCGTTTGACATTTCCCTTCGGTTTAGTTGCTTTAGCCTTCAGCTTCTTCTCGCCAACTATCAAAGGCCACTTAGTGTTCCCACCTAACCACATGGTCTTATTAAACTTGAAGTTTTCACCGATCAAACCTTCAAGGTACTCTACTGTCGTGTCTACGACTTCGTCGTCCCATTCGTTAACATTTTCGTCCATTAAACTTTCTGTGTATTCAAGATAAGGATTGATATGCAATCACATCATGGGGAAAATAACATTTACAGTTATACATTGGTAGACAAGAACGAACAGACAACATAATGCACTAAACTGAAATCACTTACATTGTCCATATTCTCAACCTCCATTATTGTGGAGTTGTGAAACAGTTTTAGAGAAGAGAGACTTTCAACATCTTCAACAGTAAATGTGCTGTGATCATCGGGGTCTGGTAGGAACCTCTCAAACTCTGGAATTGCTTTTTAAAAAAAACAATTGAAATCCAAGAGGAAAGCCGTGTGCAGTAGTATGGGACTGCTCAAATTTTCCTTCCAATACCTTAACATTTTTAATCTTCTCACCAAGTTTAAGCATTCTGATAGTAAGACCGAAACAGTCCCTACCCCATGGATATGACTCAAACTTCCTGAGATCCTTCATCATCTCTACAACAGAGGAATTTTCACGCACAGGCTGCTTGCTGCATAGAAGGACCCCTTCAACAATTACAAGAAGGGCGAGCCTTCTCCGACGCCAAGATGGCATTCGGTCCCACTGATCTAGTAGACAATCCGCCTTCAGCATGTCCACGACATCTTTTACAGTTATGTTCTCGTCCTCACCGGGAAATAAAACGCTCCAAAATGGTTTCCTAGGGTCAGTCGGATTTCNGTTTTGCATTCTGCTAAGCTCTTGTGGATCTGGATACTTACCACAAGGAAGACCAGTGGCTATGCCAAACTCACGAAGGGAGAATCTGAAAGGCTGTCCCCCAAAGACGAACCATATTTCGTGTCTTTTCAAAGTGACTAATGATCTACAGAGCATCTGGTGGACTAGTTTACCAGAAAGACATGACTTTTGAACTCGTAGTTCGAGTAGGGGACCAAAACATGAATCTTTTAGGTACTCGAGATCCGGTGTACCTTTTAGGGCTTCGACAATGTCTAAAAGGAACTCTGGCTTTGAATACGAATTAATATGGCCACTTGGATGGTAGCGATCCACCGCGAACAACTCGGAGGAAGTTTTGAAGGGTCGAAGACGAGATCTTTCGGTCCTCCGTCGTGGACGGCGTCGGTCATTAGATCCTCCAATGCATGTTCAGAATCTCGATTCCTCTTTCGAAGCGATTTCCGTCGGATGGTAGATGCAGATGCATGCATTGTGAGTATGAAGATGAAATTGAGTGAATTCAAGAGAAAAATGAAGAAGGGAGACGAAAAGTGAAGAGAGAGAATGATATTTTTCGATATGGTAAGATTAGAGAGGAGTAATGGGGAAAAGTGATGGATTTGACAAGAGATGTTACTGTTGATTTTTAAAAAAATTTAAATTTAAATTTATTCTCCTAGACGCGCTTTTCTCAGGCGAAAAAGATGGAGTATTGTGGTCTTTTACATCAACCTAATATGGTAGTGTCCACAATTATAGGACATTGTGGCATCTGGAGTAATTAATGGTCTATTTTATGGCACTCTAATTTTCTCTAAAATGTTTTCACATGTCCAATAGATTATGTACGTGACAAAGAAGAAAAGAATGCTCGCAACCAAAATCTTTCTTACTCTGACACTTTTTAATGTTGTATTGGTTCGAAGATTCACATTATATAACAATAATGAATTATGTTGGTAGAAAAGTAATACTATATTTCAACTTCTTAATTAAAATAATACAAATATTGAATTTTATTTGTATTTTCAACAACAAGGATATTCCACATAAGCACATGTGTGCATGCCAACTTTTTTGTTGTTGCCAACGTGTGCATGCCAACTTAAAACTAAAATACAGATAAATGTTGGAAACCATAACGGTTTTGCCCGCAAATCCCTCTCTACCATTTGTATATAGAAAATAATAAAAAGATGTTAAATGTACCAAATATAGATGAACTATAAATAAACAACACAAGAAAGTATCTTTATATCAAAGAAAAACTTTTCATTCCCCTAAGAATCCGATCGATTCCTTTCCGATCCCTTTCTCCATCATGAATAGTCCAATCATCAAAATCGCGTTTCTCTTCTTCTTGTACATCGCTCTAACCGCAACCGCAACACCATTAAAACGCATAAACTATCTCTTCACACCACATGCAAAGGCAGTCGCTGGTATATGCACCGTTATCCCAACAAACACAAGTCTTTGTTGCAAAACTCTTAAAAAAGTTCCTACCGATGACCCTATCCAATTAATCCGAGCACTAGCGGTTGCGTCTGAGTCCCATGTTAAAACAAGTGTGAGTTTTCTCTCAGAAATCAGACCAAAACACAAAGCAAACCAACTTGCAACTGTTGTAATTAACAGTTGCGAGAAAAACTTGAAATATGCGTTAGAAGATTTCGCAGATCTCTCAAAGGCTATGGGAAAAGATGTAAATACAATGGCACATAACTATTTTACGTGTAAGAAGAAATTAATGTCGATTATGGGGTATCATTCGACATGTTTGGATGATATTGAAGATAAAACTTTGTTGAAAGAAGTGGAGAATGGGATTGGACTTGGGAAGAATCTAACTAGTGATTCATATGATGTGTTTCATAATTTGAATACTATTTTCAAGACTTTTGGTATCAAAGTGAAGCTTAATGAAGAAGATACATCACCACGACCACCACCTTTGTCGGAATATTATTTCTGATTAAAGAGATTTGGTTTTAATAATTTATTAAATTATTATTGTACAATGCATAAAGCTATCGTGAATGGAGTCATGTATGGTTTTTTGTTGGTCATTTGTGATGTATGTTATAGGGATGATTGGAAAGGATATATTAATATTTTATATTTATCAAATATAATTTAGTTTTTATTTTTTCATCTGAAAGATTTTATATCATAGCAAAAAATAATACAAAGTGAAGTATAAAATAGAAAAATTATAAACAATATTTCGAAGATGATAGAATAAGAATAAATTTTTGGAGACAAAACCAAAAGATAATATAAATAGATAAACCGGAAAAACGTCAATATGTCATAAATACCTTTAAACTTCCGGACAATACAAAAATTTATTCTCTTTCCTAAAAACCTTGTCTCTCGACTCTCTCATGCTCTGGAGACCTGCAAAGGTTTTGGTTTTTAGGTGAGCCACCACTAGCCGTTCCAAAAACACCCTCGTGTACTGCGATCCCCAGGCTTGCCGGCGAAACCCAGAATCGGCAAGCTCACTCGTTCACTACTCGAAAACATGTCAAAAGTGACGGACAAAACCGTCACGAATCCGTCATGAATAGATATTCCTGACGGATTAGTGACGGATGTACTGATGGCTATTTTCTGATGGATTATGTCCGTCAGTAAATTCTGACGGATTATGTCCGTCAGTAAATCCTGACGGACTACTGACGGATCATATATTTTTAAATAAAAAATAATTGAAATTATT
>OVBE01015637.1:0-11365 GCA_900406425.1 Iberis pinnata | reverse complement strand
ACCTTTCAGTGCTTCAACAATGTCTAATAGAAATTCCGGTCTCGAATAAGAATTAATGCGACCACCGGGAGGGTAGCGATCGACAGCGAACAATTGCGGTGGAAGCTTTGAAGGGTCGAAAATTAGATCTCTCGGTCCTGAGTCCTCGACGGTGTCCGTCATAAAATCGTCTAATGCATGTTCTGATTCTCTGTTCCTTTTTCGAAGTGATTTTCGTCTGCTGGTAGATGCAGATGCAGACATTGTGAGATTAAAGATGAAATCGGTTGAATGAGAATGAAGAACAGAGGTATAGAGAGAGATTGTTTAAGGGAGACGAACAGTAATGAGAGAGAAATAGATTTGCGATAATGAGAGATTAGAGAGGAATAAAGGAAAACTGATGGATTTGACATTAAGTTACTGTTGCCTTTTTAAAATTTTAAAATATTTTATTCCCCCATGCGCGGTTAATCAAGGCGAAAAGTGGGGTTATTTTCGACTTTCCGAGGTAAGCATTATGGTAGTGTCCGAAATTTTAGGACATTATGGCATATGGGGTAATTAGTCTCCCCTTTTATGGCACTCATAGTAATTTTCTCTTAAATAAACTAGAGGAAAAAATGAAAATTCTATTCGCCTAAAATTTGCATTTTACATTATATTTTCTTTTAAAAACGCCATCTTATTTGGTCGATATTTTATTTTACAAATCAGAAGTAAATCTTCGTCTCCATTGTTAGTCAAATAATAATTAAACACATGTTTTAAATGTGTTAGACGGTGGCCGTAATTGGAATAGTTGGGGTTGACAAATCAACGGACGGTGGCCGTAATTTGTTCTGTTTCACACTCGATTACAATCTCTATAAATAGAGATCATTGGAGAGGAGAAGAAATCATCCCAACACAAGAAAAACATAAGAGAGAAATAGAGAGAGAAACACTTCGAGAGATAAAATCTGACGGGAAAAATTAAGAGTAAATTTTCATTGTTATCGGGTTTGGGTTTGTGAGTCGAGAGTGTTGTATATTCTTCTTGATAATAAAAATATCTGTAGCGGGTCCGGAGACGTAGGCAAAGTTAGCCGAACTCCGTTAACAAATTCTTTGTGTGCATTATTTCTTTCTCTTCTCATCTAAGGCTTATCGGAAATTCGCGTTTATTTCCTAACAACTGGTATCAGAGCCATATTAAGAGATGGGAGGTGAAGATGGTTTGGCGCACGGTATCGGAAAATTTGATGGTACAGATTACACATTTTGGAGAATGCAAATAGAAGATTATTTGTATGGGAAAAAGCTACACCAACCACTAAGCAAGAAGCCCGAGAAGATGGAGCAAGAAGAATGAGATCTCCTTGATAGGCAGGTTCTGGATGTTATTAGGCTAACACTATCTAAGAACGTCGCACACAATATTGCGAAAGAGAAGACCACTGAAGGTTTGATGAAAGTTCTCTTGGATATGTATGAGAAACCGACGACCAATAACAAGGTGTTTCTCATGAAGAAGCTCTTCCACTTAAGGATGGATGAAGGTGGGTCTGTTGTGCGCACGTGAACGAGTTCAACACAATTTTCAACCAATTGTCTTCTGTTGAAATCGAATTTGATGATGAGGTACGAGCGCTGATATTATTGGCATCTTTGCCTAATAGTTGGGAGCCCATGAGGGCTGCTGTTAGTAACTCTGTAGGTACTCATAAACTTAAATTCAATGATGTTCGAGATCGTATCCTTGGCGAGGAAGTTCGAAGGATAGATTCTGGTGAAACATCTATGAGCTATGCTTTCAACGTAGAAAACAGAGGAAGAAACCAAGATAGAGTTAACTAGAATAGAAGCAGATCAAAATCAAGAAATGGAAGGAGCTATTCCAAGTTCAAACAACCGATGGAATGTTGGAATTGTGGAAAGACGGGCCACATTAAGAAAAATTGTTGGGCACCACCAAAGAAAGAAGAAAATAAAGGTGGAGCAAATGCGGTTACATAAGAAATGGTCGATGCATTAACGGTGTCTATGAACTCTCCAGGAGAAAGCAAAGCTTATGATGCAACCTTGAGCAATGGTAAGGCATTTATCTCGATTGTTAACAATCCAATCGATTCTTGGGTTCTGGATTCGGGAGCGTCATTCCACACCACTGCACACCACAATATTATGGATAATTATGTTGCGGGAAACTTTGGGAAGGTATATCTAGCCGATGGTTTACCACTAGATATCATTGGTATTGGAGATGTGAACCTTAAGATGCAAGACAGACGAGTGAGGAAGATCACAAAGGTTAGATATGTACCTAAGTTAATGCGAAATCTTATCTCAGTAGGACAACTTGATGATATGGGCCATAATGTTAATTTTGGTGGAGGATCTTGGAGAGTAAAGAAAGGTTCTATGGTGGTTGCGGAAGATCATAAAAGAGGTACTCTTTATATGACGACGTGTTATCAAGACACACTTGCAGTTGTTGAAAATACGAAACAAACCAAGTTGTGGCATTGTAGATTGGGGCACATGAGTGAGAAAGACATGAAGATCATGGTGGAAAATGGTGTGATTCCTGATCTAAAGACGGTGGATCATCACATGTGTGAAAGTTGCATCCTCGGAAAACAGAAACGAGTTAGTTTCTCAAGTGAAGGGAAGAAACCAAAATCTGAGAAGTTGGAGTTAGTGCACACATATGTATGGGGGCCAGCTCCTGTCTCTTCACTTGGAGGGTCACAGTACTATGTGACTTTTATTGATGACAACACAAGGAAGGTGTGGGTTACTTCATGAAGAACAAGTCAGAGGTATTCACAATCTTCAAACGGTGGAAAACGATGGTTGAGAATGAGACGAATCTCAAGGTGAAATCCTTAAAATCTGATAATGGTGGTGAGTACACCGATGGTGAATTTATAAGATACTGTGCTGACAATGGGATCAAGATGGTGAGAACTATTCCTGGAACGCCCCAACAAAATGGAATAGCATAAGGAATGAATAGAACGCTGAACGAGCGTGCGAGGAGCATGAGGATACATTTTGGATTGCCTAAAAGTTTTTGGGCGGATGCAATCAACATAGCAGCCTTCTTGATAAAGAGAGGACCGTCTGTTTCTTTGGGTTTCAAAATCCCAGAAGAAGTTTGGAGCGGAAAGAAAGTGAATCTATCTTTCCTTAAGGTATTTGGTTACTTACCCTATGTCCATATTGATGATAGTGTGAGAAATAAGCTTGATCCAAAATCCAGGAAATGCTACTTTATTGGTTATGGAGACACAGAGTTTGGTTATCAATTTTGGGATTATCAAAGTAAGAAGATAATACGGAGTAGGAACGTTGTCTTCAATGAAGATGTGTTATACAAGGACAAGCTAGGGGAGGGCTTAAAATCCAAAGAGCCAACTCTTGTTGATTTTGGAGATATCCTAGCACCAGAGTTGCATGAGGATTACACAACATAAGATAATGCTTTAGAAGAAAGCAATGAGAGAGATGAGAATGATGATTCTGAAGCTATCCCACAAACTCCAGTTACGGAGTTACGCCGTTCAAGAAGAATCATTAGGCCACCTGTAAGATTTTCTCCATCTCTCAACTATATTTTGCTCACAGATAGAGGTGAACCTGAATGCTATGAAGAAGCTATGGAAGTTGATGAATCGATTAAGTGGGAGTTAGCAATGAAGAATGAGATGAAATCGCTAATGTCCAATCATACATGGGAGTTAGTTGAGTTACCTAAGGAGAAGAAGAAATTGCACAATAAGTGGGTCTACCGAATAAAGGAAGAACATAATGGAAGCAAACGCTACAAAACGAGGCTAGTTGTGAAAGGTTTCCAACAGAAAGAAAGCATTGACTACACGGAAATCTTTTCTCCTATAGTCAAGTTAGTTACGATAAGATGTGTTCTTGGATTGGTAGCCAAGGAATTACATCTCCAACTGATGGATGTAAAAACTGCGTTTCTTCACGGTGACTTGGAGGAAGAAATTTTCATGCAACAACCTGAAGGTTTTGAAGTTAAGGGAAAAGAAAAGCTAGTGTGCAAGCTTGAAAAGAGCCTTTATGGATTGAAACAAGCTCCAAGACAATTGTATAAGAAGTTTGATACCTTCATGAAGAAAGCTAATTTTCTAAGATGTGAAACTTATCATTGTTGCTACTTCACGAGACTTGAAGACTCCTACTTGATATTGCTTCTTTATGTTGATGACATGCTGATAGTGGGAGCAGATTTAAATGAGATCAACAAAGTGAAAGAGAAACTCTCAGAAGAGTTTGCCATGAAAGACTTGGGTGAAGCAAAACAGATTCTTCGGATGAGAATCGATAGAAGTAAGGAGGGTATTAAACTTTCACAAGAAGAGTATGTGAAAAAGGTCCTCAAGAGGTTCAACATGGATGACGCGAAACCAGTTAATACTCCTTTGGCGAGTCACTTTCGGTTATCCAAAGATCAGTCACCCGTAACTGAAGATGAGATGGCTTATATGGATAAAGTTCCATATGCCTCTGCTATATGCAGCCTGATGTACGCGAAAGTATGTACAAGACCAGACATTGCACATGTAGTGGGAGTTGTTAGCAGGTTTATGAGCAACCCGGGAAAAGCACATTGGGAAGCGGTAAAATGGATTCTCAGATACTTGAAAGGAAATTCAAGTCACTCGTTATACTTGATAAGATGATGAGCGATAAAAATATGGATGTTAGGAAATAAACGCGAATTTCCGATAAGCCTTAGATGAGAAGAGAAAGAAATAATGCACAAGTCAATCTATATATACAAAATTTACTTTTTTGTTTTAAAAATTACAATTATTATATATATATATATATATATATATTTTTTTTTTTAAACCCTATACCCTAAAGCCTTATAACTTATGACTAATTTCATCTCATATGTAATAACAATATTACTTTTATTTTATTTTATCATAATCTTTGTACCTAAAACTAAGTCTTAGAGTATATGAAAATATATGTTAGACCCTAAAACTAATTCTTAGAGTATATGTAAAATATACATATATGTTAGAGTAAGTAAAGAATATTATTTTATAACTTAAAAAGAATTTGTATATATACAAAATTTTATTTTTAAATAACAATTATAAATATATATATATATCTTTTTTTAAAAAAAACCATAAACCATATACCTTAAAGTGTTATACCTTATAACTAATTTCATCTCATATATAGTTATAATAACTTTTTATTTTATTTTCTTATAATCATATACGAGTTCATATATATATNATAATCATATACAAGTTCATATATATATATATATATGTTTTATTATTTTTTAAAAATTATGATTATAATTTTTTAAAACTTATTTTATATAGTAAACTTATTTTCAGAAAAATTAATCTTGTAAAATAGTCTTAAAAATATTTTTAAAAGTGTCAAATGAAAAGTGATATATCTATGAGATTGTAGACATGACATAATCTACATTGTTGGATTGTTTAATTCATCATGTATCTAATTTTATCATGCATTTCAAGATTGAAATTTTAGGGTCTAGTTTTCTTTTTCAAAATAACTATACCCTAAATTGGAAATTGTTATAGATCCTAAATTGGATTGACTCTAAACCTAAAAGATATATTCTACAAAATCCTACACCCTTAAAACTATAAATCCTAGACCTTAAAAACATAATATCTAAGTTCAAGTGTTCTTTTAATTCTAAATCAAACGAAATAGTTTTAATATCTTATAACTCTAGACCCTAAATCTTAAATTTGATATTTAAAAAGTATATTTTTGAATAACTAAACCCTAAATCTTAAATTTGATATTAATTCTAGATCATAAACCCTAAATTGGATATTTGATTTTCTAGACTATTGGATATTTTAGTATTTATAATAAAATACAAAAACTTAATAATAATAATTTTAACCCTCAACCATATTCTGAATCTTTCAATAGTTTTATATTATTACACATTATTCACTATTTCTAAATAAAACCCTAAACATAATATTTCAATTAGTTTTCACAAAAAAACTACTTATAATGTCAAATTTTAATTCATAAACTGAATATATTAAGCTTATACTCTAAAATTATATCCTAAAGTTTATATCCTAAACCTTATAACATGTGTATCTACAAAATCCTAAACCTTAAAAACCATCAATCTTAGACCCTAAGTTCATACATCTCTTCATAGTTAAGGTTTTAATATTTAAAGTAAAAACATGTTACAATATTTTTATATATTTTTATAGGATTCAATATTTATTGTATTGCAAATATACAAAGTAGACAATGAAATTATCATATTATAGGAAATAAACTTTTCTATATTTTAGACCCTAAACCTTAACTTTTAACAACATATTAATTTTCAAATATCATGAAACTTCACCTCTGCTTGTAGACAAGAATCGCACAAATCGATGGGAAGCCACAGGAGTCATTGCCTTAGCTCACGCCAATTTAAAGGTATATAGCTCACGCGAATAAGAAAAAGCCCATAACTACTCGTAACTGCTTATTTCTTAAGTAGATACTGGAACAAGTGTGGGATTGTGGATCAGTAACTGTTGATACCGGATTTAGCACCCACCCAAAAGCCCATTTCAGCTGAAGGTTCAGGTGGGCGATAACCTAGAAGGCTTGAGATGAGGTGGACTGATTTGACGAGCTGAGCCTTCTTGCTAAAGCCCATTAGTTCGAAATATGTAATTAGGGTTTTTAGCATGTATTCTTAGTATAAATACCTATGTAATTACTCTTCTAAAGGGATATGAAATTCTTTTTGAGATCATTATAGCTTAACCCACAAGATCAAAGACCTAACACACTTGTTAAGTCTTGGTTCAACAGTTAGCGCCGTCTGTGGGGACCTAATTAGCCAGAATATCATATTATTTCTTTTCACAGGAAAGAAGAAACAGAGCAATGATCACATGTGGACTAACCGAAGCAACTCAAGACGGATCCGTCGGCGTAACCGCCGGCACAGGAAACAGAGACAGCCAGAACAATCAACTCGACAATCGGGGATCGGATCATGAAGACGAACTCCCCGAAATCACTATGGTGGATATGTGGAGCCAACTGAACGTGAAAAAAGCGGAAACAACCAAACTCAGAGCTGAATCACAAAACCTGAAGGCGCAGCTCGAAGAGATAACCACCTCTACAGAAGACAGGGTTGTACACACTGTCAACCGTTCGTTGTTCGGCACATCCCAGCAGACACCTGAAACGGCGACAGGATATCAGAGCCGACCTGACTACCTTAACACGGCAAGATTAATAAACACAACGGAAGCCGCCGAACTACAATACATACGTGAGCAATTAAAATTAATGAGCTCGCAGGTACATTAAGCCACCAGTTCGGCTCCTGACATCCTTCGAGCCATAGAAGAAACACAAATAACGCCGTTCTCCATGAGGATCACTGATGTCCTGGTTCGGCACTCTGCCAATATCAAGTTCACAGGATACGACGAAAAAAGTGAACCAGTCTAATACCTGACGGCTTCACCATCGCCATGACACGAGCGCAATTCTTCATCGAAGAACGAGATGCAGGTTTGTGCCAACTCTTTGTGGAAAACTTGTCAGGATCCGCGTTGGATTGGTTCTCCCGTCTGGAACCAGGAACCATCGACAGCTTCCAGCAATTGTCAATAGTGTTCATCAAACACTACTCAATGTACATCGCAAAGAAAGCCTCGAAAACCGACCTATGAACGCTGTCTTAGCAGTAAAATGAATCACTAAGCGACTTCATTGACAGGTTCAAAGGAGTTGTCGCTCGGATAGTAATAAACGACGAAGGCGCAATTGCCGCTCTACGGAAAGCCCTCTGGTTCAATTCAAGGTTCAAAGACGAGCTACTCATTAACCCACCACAAACACTAGAAGACGCACTCCACAAGGCCACTAAGTTTGTCAAAATAGAGAAAGAGCACGCTGTAATGTCTAAAAAACATCACGCCGCAAAACCGAGCCGAGAAAGGGACGAGGTCCCACGAGAACCTAGGCAACACTATTCAAGGGACTGAAGAGGTCGAATTACCTATGTGATTACCGAGAATGGGAAAACCGCGGAGCAACCTCCACTTTCGGACGATGATCTGGAAGCATACTGCGATTTCTACAAACAAAATGGGCACAAAACTGCAGACTGTCGACATCTATGGTCCATCTTGCTCAAAAGGTTTCAGGACGGCGAAATTGATACCAACAGAAATAGGTCCAACGATAGAAGACGAAGTGGGAACTCATGGCACAATTCGGCCACAAAGGAAAGAGCCCCAAGAGTTAGCACAATCCGGGAAACGAGCTCACATACTCTCGATGATATGACACCCCCTACTCGAACTCAAGATCATAGCCCATATGACCGAGCTACGGAAGGATCGTTACCAAGAAGGTGAGTCAACGTGATCATGGGCGGTTTGGTCTCCTGCAACAATTCGGTAAGATCGATCAGGAACTCCGAGCGACGAGCCGTTACCGCACAGAAGGAACAGACCGAGATCGTACATCCCTCTTAGTTACTCGAGTTTGGAGATGCTGACCTAAAATGACTAAGTCAGCCTCACAACAACTTCCTGGTCATCGAGCTAGTCATCGCGAATACAAAGGTAGCTAGAATCTTGATCGATAGAGGTAGCTAAGTGGATATTATCTTCAAAGACACGCTCAATAACATGGGAATTAGCGCCGACCTAATAAAAGACGATAGCAAAACATTAACAGGTACACCATGGCTTTATTCCGTGAAGGAAGCAGTATCAATCTACCATCAGTGCGTTAAGTTCCCAATAAGTAGGGGAACATGGACGATAAGAGGGAATCAGCACGTGGCTCAAACCTGCTTCCTAACTAAACACCGTATGCAAACCCTGCAGGTATCGGATAAAACTGCAAACTCCCAGCTAGTCTATAGCTCCACACCGGAATTAGACAAGGTCAAACAAGTCAGTATTAATATCGAGCACCCAAATCGCACCACCAGAATAGGGAAGGAGTTGGCCAAAGATATAAAAGTCAAGTTAATCTTTTTATTAAGGAGGAACACCAACACGTTCACCTGGACCATGGAAGACATGAAGGGGATTGACCCAACCATCACTTGTCACGAGCTGAACGTCGACCCGACCTATAAACCAATAAAACATAAACGTCATAAGCTAGGTACGTAACGCTCACAAGCAGTAAACGACAAGGTGGAAAAACTCTTAAACGTCTGGTCAATCGCCAAGGTCAAATATCCAAAATGGCTAGCTAACCCAGTCCTCAAGAAGAAGAATGGAAAATGGCGCGTATGTGTCAATTTCACCAACCTCAATAAGGCATGCCTAAAAGACAACTTTCCCTTACCTCATATAGACAGGCCTATGGAAGCCACCGCAGGCAACAAACTCTTATCCTTTATGGATGCCTTCTCAGGGTACAACCAAATTATGATGAATCTCGCAAATCGGGAGAAAACGGCTTTCATCACGGACAGATGAACATATTGCTACAAGGTAATGCCATTCGGACTCAAGAACGCAAGGGCCACCTACCAACGTCTGGTAAACAAGATGTCTGCCGATGAGATCGGCAGATCAATGGAAGTATACATCGATGACATTCTGGTCAAATCAGCCAAAGTTGGGGATCATGTGCAACACCTGGCAAAATGCTTCGATACTCTCAACCTCTACAGAATGAAACTCAACCCAGCCAAGTGTACTTTTGGAGTCACATCAGGCGAATTCCTGGGGTATGTCATAACTAAGAGGGGAATCAAAGCAAACCCCAAACCAATAGCCGCCATTCTTGACCTACTGGCACCCAGAATCGCAGCGTTAAACAGGTTTATCTCGAGATCAACTGACAAGAGTTTGGCCTTTTACCAGATCCTCAAAGGAAACAAAAGCTTCGAATGGGACCAAAGATGCCAGGACGCGTACGACGAGCTCAAATCATACTTAACAATGCCCCTCGTACTTTCCAAACCCGAGGATGGCGAAATCCTTTACTTATATGTTGCAGTCTACGAGGTGGTCATCAGTGGCGTCCTAGTAAAAGAAAATCAAGGCGAACAAAAACCAATCTTCTATGTAAGCAAGTTGTTAAACAACACCAAGACGCGATATCCTGCCATTGAGAAGTGGCCCTCGCTGTGATATCCGCATCCCAGAAGCTATGACCCTATTTCCAGTCACACACTATTGTCGTACTCGCCAACCAGCCACTACGAACCATAGTCCACAACCCAAATCAGTCCGACAGGTTAACCAAAAAGGTAGTCAAGCTCAGCGAATACGGTGTGGAGTACCGAACTCGTACATGTTCCAAATATCAGGTTCTTGCAGATTTCATAGCCGAGATCCCACCCATATCATATAGTGTGGCTCCACTAGGAACATGGAATCTTTACGTCGACGGTTCCAGGCGAAAGCAAGGAGCAAGTGCAGGTGTCCGACTCGAATCACCTACTGGGGAGGTACTCGAACAAGCTTTAAGGTTCAAGTTTAAGGCATATACCAACAAAGCTGAATACAAGGCACTACTAGCCGGACTACGACTCACCAAGAACTTCGGCGCCCAGCGAATACACGCTTTCTGCAACTCTCAGCTTGTCACCAATCAGTTCAGTGGCGTATACGCTGCAAAAAATGATCAAATGCTACAGTACCACCAGATGGTTCAAGAGAAAGCAAACGAGTTTGACAACTTCGAGCTCACCAAAATTCCAAGAGACGAGAATCAGCCCGCCGACTCTCTGGCCAACATGGAATCCACCAATGAACTCGCCCTGAAGCGAACTATTCCGATGGAGTACATAACCTCACAAAGCATTACCAGCATAATGGCCAATGCCATCGATGAACTCATCTCTTTCAATCAAGAACAAAGTAAGCACGGCAAAACCAACTTGCGCACCAATATAGTAGACTATATCCTTACAGGAAAAGAACCAGAAGACAAATGGACAGCATGACCCATTCGAGTCAAAGCCGCAAGGTACACCGTCATAGACGGGAAACTGTACAAACGATCCGCTTCAGGGATCCTGCTATGATGCATTGACGGAGACAAAGTACAGGAGGTCCTCGCCGAGCTGCATGAAGGAGCTGGCGGAAGCCATTCTAGTGGACGCTACCTGGCTTTAAGAATAAAGAAGCATGTACACTACTGGCCAACGATGCTATGAGACAGCCAAGACTATGCCAAAAGATGCAAGATGTACCAGCAACACATACCAATGAATCATGCGCCTAATGAACCACTGAATGCCTCAACAAACCCCTACCCATTCATGAAGTGAGGAATGGATGTCGTAGGCTGATAGAGTGGATTTTTATGGAGTGTTGTGAGAATGTGGTTTTCCCTACACTATCAA
>OVBE01015636.1:0-11366 GCA_900406425.1 Iberis pinnata | reverse complement strand
AGGCGGAGGCCTCAAATAAAACCTTACTTAGCAACTTGAAGAAAAGGTTAGGAGCTTCCAAGGGCGGCTGGGCGGATGAACTCCACGACGTCATGTGGGCGTGTCGAACCACACCAAAAAAAACAACCGATGAAACACCATTCTCTCTTGTTTATGGGATGGAAGCGGTTGTTCCTGGTGAGGCTGCAGTCCCTAGCCTCAGGAGGGCGATGAACACTGTGAATCCAGAGCCGAATGACGAAATGCTGGTCGATAATTTGGACCTAATAGACGAGAGGCATGATGCCGTGATGGTGAGGTTACAAAATTATCAACACGTTGTGGCGCGTCACTACAACATAAAGGTTAAAGTGCGCCGCTTCAAACTAGGCGGTTTAGTCCTCCGGAGGGGAGTACGGTGCAGGAAAGATAGGCACCACTTGGGAAGGTCTTTATAGGATAACCAAGATAGTGTGGTATGGCGTCTATAAGCTAGAGTCAAAGGACGGAGTGCTGGTGCAAAGACCGTGGAACGCAATGCACCTTAAGGCTTACTACTAAAAGATGTGGGAGCTCAAGCAAAAACTTGTACTGCCAGATTTCTAAAATTTCTTCTGTAAAGCCCTACACGGGATTCATGAGAATGAATAAAAGTTTATTTTCGTTTCATAAGGCGTTCTTTAACGGTAATGTAATAGTAAAAAAAATCATTGCGGTGGTGTCGCGACCCGCTGCTAGCCACGAGCAGGAGTGATACACTCAGGTTTTAATCCAAATATATTCACTGCAAGTGCACTGCAAACACAGTAGTATATGAGAGATTGAATCCACATAGGCCAAAAAAGCACGACTCTCAGTTTAAAATCGAATTAAGCTAAGAACATATCAAAATAGTAATTGTAACCGAGAAATGAAAACAACGATAAAGTAAAAAAGGTTGTATAACGATAAATGAAAACGCTAGGCAATAGAGAATTCTGTAGGTATTCATCTTAAAAGTCAAGGTTAACATGCAAGATTGATTACTGAAAATAATTTCCAACTCGAAAGACAACAATAGACTAATCTCTTCCCGAAGTATTAGCCAAATCCCTTTGAGTTTATAATTCTATGATCAATGAACTAGTTAGCTACTCTAATTCTTGCACTAAGAATAAATCTAGATTGAGAAACTAACAAATTTCAATCCATTCTATTAAACCCTAACGATTAACTTTGTTTCCCTTATTAGGAAAACCCTAAAACCTAACAAAGAAACTACTCAGACATGATTGCAAGAACAGAAATCATAGATTGAGTAAACATTGAAGAATTTAAAATCCAAATTGTATATAAAGTAATCAGAGTTCAAAAATCCTCTAAAATACAGATGTAGATCTCTTCTCTCTGGAACCTCAGCCATAAAACTTGTACCAAAAACTTATTAAAAACTTCTGACTGTAAAAATAAGCCAAAAGGGCTTTTATAGTTTGATAATAAAAGAAAATTAAATCTAAATAATTAAAAAATAATGATAGATCTTGAAGTCAAATGCGTCTTTTAGCTTTATTTTCCTTCATTTCGACATAAGGGATCGATCGATCTTAACTTTCATACATCTTCATGTGCTTTGGATCGATCGATCCATGCTTGGATCGATCAATCTGTCCTTGTCCAAGACTTGGAATAATAATTCTTCATTTGCACTTGGATTCTTCCAAAAATCGTCCTTTTTGCTCCTGAACGTCCCAAACACCAAATTTCCTGGAAACATCCTAAAAACACAAGGAAAACACTCGGATAACACTAAATAATATGTATAAATACCCACTAAAAGGTGTTAAATATGAGTGATATCAACTCCCCCATACTTAGATCTTTGCTTGTCCTTAAGTAAAGTTAAAACCATATATGAAGAAGAGGCTTGAAAAGGACAACACAAGAACTCTCAGAATCTCAGCAACCCATGTTCAACCATCAAAAAACACAAGATAGAAATCCTAAACAACCACTGCAAATTAACTGTTTACCACCACTTAACCAATGACATACTTCCTACTCTAAATCCCAAATCAATCAAACCATCAAATCATTTCAACCAGCTCTCTACATTCAATTTAGTACAAATAGTGCGTTCTTGCCTATGGGGTATCGATCAATGCCCGCTAATGTATCTTTTCTATCAAAGTGCCCATACCTAACAGAGAATCTAACGACTTCTGATCCTGACCCTTTTTCCCCCTTTCTCACTTCCTTTTTCATTTATTTTCTTACTGCTTTTTTGCACTTTTCTGCGTTTTTATTTTCTTTCTTTCTTTTTTTAGCAGCCCGGCAATTCGCTGGGGTTGACTACGAATTTCTAGGGCATGCTTTCAATCCTTTTTGTGAACCGGTTTTTTTTATTTTTTGAAGGGAGGGAGAGAAAAGATCCGGATAATACTGAAAGAACTTTTCGGTTTTACAGAGAACTGAAGAGCAAAATACTCAGCTTTCAAAGTATAACAACACCATAAGCAAGAAAATTAAGATCCAATTTAAGTCATCTCCAAATAGAGCTAGCGTCAAATCATTAACAATCCAAAAGACCGGAACTTTCAAAAGCATAGAAATCAGTTAATGGGATTTCAATCCTAAGTGCAGCAGTTAATCTAAGTCAGTAGTCAAGTAAAGAATGATATCGAACTTACACCGGGTTAGTAGTCATCATAGATTCTGGTCATTATTCCTTCGACTCGACTAGACGCATCTAACAAAACGAAAAAAAAACTTGAAAATTTTCGCCAAAATAACAAAACACCAAAATAACGTTAATAACTACAATATCCCATCCGCCAGACTTACTTCACACCGTCCCGGTGTGAAAATAAATCCAGAAGAAGAAAAAATGATCAGAAAATAAATAAGTCTAAACACCAAAAATCGAAAATAAAAATAAAATACATAAGTAGAAAGTGAAAAAGAAATGATAACCAGAAATGGTCAGTCGGAAACCTGCCCCGAACTGCCAACTCCTCTCTCTACAAACCGAAGGCTTCTCATCCTCATCACTCATATCCTGATGTGCTTTGAAGCATGCTGGTCGTCTGATGTTCGCTAAAACGCCCCATATCCTCTGAAACATGCTATAGGTCCTCTCAGTAGCATCCGCTGTCCATCTGATCGTCTCGGTATCTGTGAAGTCGGGTCGCCGAGGTGGCAAATCATACTCAATGTAATCCTCAGATAGGATAGGTGAGTCATCCTTCGAACTAGGATCCTACTGCTATCTCTGAGTGGACCGCCTACTATGAACTGACCCTCGGGAAAGTTGCAGCGCGTCAGGTATGGGTGCAGCCCCGTCAACCAAGCGATCCACTCCTAGAAGAAAACAAATGTTCTCCAAGGAAGTGATGCTAGTAAGATCATGTTGTGGCAGCTGGATCATGCACCTCTGACCTCCCAAATGTTGAAAGATGTAGGCTCTGTCCTTGGTGAACCACCTGGTCGAGAAGAGATAGGACCAATCCACGCGGTTGCTTGTCTTCGCCGGAGTAAACAACCCAAGAGGGATCTCGACATGTTGTAGAACCAGGGTAACTAGGCTACCCATCACCTCAACCCAGGTCGGGTTCCTCAGTGCATCGATCTTCCGGCTAGAGAGGATCTTAGCGAAAATCCATCCTATGTTGCCATCATGGTGATCCCTATCCTGGTCAGTCTCATAAGTTACCATCATAAGATGGAAAATGGCGTAATGGAGGAGCTCAAGCTCCTAAGAAATGACTGCTGTTTCTTATAACTTTCCATAGAAAGTACAACCCAATATCTTGAGTGCATTGCGGACAACCGGGTTACGGATACCGGTAAGCTTTGCCTCTCAAGACTCATACCACCCATGCGCAATAACATCCCACGAATCAGTGTAGAGTAGAAGTTGGGTAGCTCAGGTAGGTGCCATTCCGCTCGGAATCCGAAAATGGGCCAAACTCCACCATCAAAATCCTATAAAGAACACCGCAGCAAAAGAATTATACCTCAGATTCGGTGATGTATGGGCTCCGCAGATCTAAACCGGGCTTTTGGATGCGGAACGAGGCTAAGAACTGCCTCGAAAGATCATGATAAAGAGGGTAATCTTAGAACTGGAAGGTTCCAAGATCCATCCGATGGAATATCTCCACAACATCACCATCTCCTCCCACTGCCGCGAAAGTCTGATGATTGGCGAACCGGGTCGGCTCCAGCGAGCTCTTGAGCAAAGCGTTGTAAAACATGGAATCATACTGATCCCATTTATCGGAGAACTTGTGCTCCTTCCAACCCTTGTGATTCTTGAGTTGGGAAACCACCAAATCGAGGCGGAAATTATTGAACCGCGTCTTTGTTTTCCGAGGCCATAGAGATTGAGTGAACTTCAGATGAAGGACCGGATCTACTTCTTCGGCATCCTTGTTGTTGCTGTTGCTAGCGACCGCTTTCCCCTTTTCTTTAGCGATTGCTCACGTCTTCTTTGTTGCCAGTGGTCTAGCAGAACTTGAGCGATCAGTTTGTGGTTGAGTCTGCTTAGCGGTTTGGCTCTGAGTGGATCATCGTATTCTGATAATTGCTGGTTGATGTTGTCCTTCGTCACCCTCGTTTTTGGAATCATCTGAACCGTATTGGAAGTTACGTGAATGCGTCCTGAAAAGAAAAAGACTTCGAAGCATAATGAGTGGCTTTTTCCATCCAAAACAACCATATCATAAAGTATTAAGAAATGATCGAGCAATACTAATTCAATTAGCAAGAATCAAGACACTTCTTCTACCATTTAAAACAATCCTAATAAAACTTTTCAAAAGAAATTGTAATTAAAACAAATGGAAATTGAACCGACATATTCTAGCAATCCATATTCAATCCTAGAGCAGTCCACATTCTCAATCAAGCTAAACAACTTAATAGAACCATCCAAATTCCACAAGACCCGAAATCCCTTTTGGAAATTCAAACCAAACTTGTCAAAATTGAAAATTTTGACATAAATCAACAAAAATCCATATGCATGTGTCAAAAAACCATCAAATACATATATTAAGGCCATAATCAATCAATTCCAATCCATAAATCAACAAAAATCGAAAATCCCTAAAATCCCAAAATTTTCAAAATTTCAAAGAGGAATAGTGTTTCATACCTTGCTTGAATCGAAAAACTAGTTTGAGATTCGGAAAGAGCTTGAAAAATCGTGTGTATTAGGCTCAAGAAACTAGAAAATCGGTTGAGATTTGGTGGAGATTTGGAGGTTTTGTAAAAGTTTGAAGGTGTTAATGGTGGAATAGGGTTTAACAAATCAATGGGGGGAAGAAGAAAGGATGAGAAATTGGTTCAATTCGAGTTAAACCAGTTTAATGTCTAAAATCCAGTTTAATTTAAGTGATTTTCGACTTACCTGGTCGACGGATCGATCGATCCGAACTTACGCAAAATAGGGTGTTTTAAGGATCGATCGATCCGATTGAAACCTCGAACATGCACACCGACGGATCGATCGATCCAACTAAGGATCGATTGATTTTATCTTACATAAAATCCTTATTGATCTGGATCGATTGATCCACAATTGGATCGATCGATCTGAACCCTCGACCACACCTTCCTCTTTTTTGAACTTCTGAAACACTTTGAACTCAAAACTAAAAGTTAAAAATTAGTAAACCTAAAGCCAAACTGACTCAAAACTAGAAATGCTAACTAAAGAAAACTCAAAACAGTGGGTTGCCTCCCACTCAGCGCTTGTTTAACGTCATGAGCCTGACGGTACTTACCTCTAGATTAAGGTTGGGTCAACAAGAGAAATCTCATATTCCTCCAGAAGATCTGAGGCAGCTAGATAAGGATTAAGCCTTTGCCCATTCACCAAAAAATCATATCCTTGGCGATTGTTAAGCATAACAACACCATATGGTTTCACTTTTTTTTATCACAAACGGTCCAGACCATCTAGACTTCAACTTTCCAGGGAAGAGTTTCTATCGAGAATTGAACAGCAATACCTGATCACCTGGTTGAAAATCTCATGGATTTTTGTTGCGGTCTATATGTCAAAGTTCAGCAACTTGACAGCCCATGCGTCTTTTTTCTCCAATTCTATAGGTAGGTGACAAGTTTTACCATAGACAAGGTTGAAAGGTGTAGTACCAAGAGGGGTCTTGAATGCAGTTCTATATGCCCATAGAGCATCATCAAGCTTCAAAGACCAGTATTTCCTAGACCCATTCACCATTTTCTGCAAGATAGCTTTGATTTTCCTGTTAGAAACCTCCACTTGGCCACTCGTGTGAGGGTGATATGGTGATGCAACCTTATGCTTCACCCCATGCTTCCTAAACAATCCATTAAAGACCCTATTGATGAAATGAGTACCCCCATCACTGATGACAACTCTAGGAACACCAAACCTAGGAAAAATCACAGACTTGAACATCTTTAGTACCACTTTCGCATCATTACTGGGGCTAGCTATTTCTTCAACCCACTTAGACACATAATCAACAGCAACTATAATATAAAGGTTATTATGAGAAACATGGAAAGAACCCATAAACTCAATTCCCCACATATTGAAAACCTCTACTTCAAGAATGAAGTGTTGTGGCATCTTATTTCGCTTTGAAATGTCCCCTTTGTCGCTGACATGAATCACAACAAGAGATATAGGCATGAGCATCCCTGAACATAGTGGGCCACCAGAAACCTGCTTGGAGTACCTTAGATACCGTCTTGAATGTAGCAAAGTGACCAGCATAATCTGAACCATGACAATGATACAGAACATTCTGAATCTCCTCTTCAAGCAGACATCTTCGGAACATACCATCTTTACAAAGCTTGTAGGGATATGGTTCATTTAGTACTAATGTCTGACATCCCTCAAGAACTTCTTCTTTCGGTAACTTGAAAAATCATGTGGCACAACATCAGCAACTAAGTAATTAGCAAAATCTCGAAACTAAGGAGTAATCAAATCAGTCTTATGGAGTCTAAGGATGGAGAAATTCTCATCCGCGATGGTGCTTATTGCACAAATGCGTTCCTATGGAAAAGAATCATCTATGGGAACATCTTCTTCGACTTGAAGTCAAGAAAGATGATCTACAACTCCGTTTTCAGTGCCTTGCTTGTCCTTAATCTCCAAGTCGAATTTCTCCAAAAGCAAAATCCAACATAATAATTTGGGTTTAGCATCATTTTTAGAAAGGTGATACCGCATGCCGCATGATCGGTGTGGACTACTACTTTGGATCCTACTAGATAGAATCTGAACTTCTCAAAGGCAAAGAAAATCGCTAGGAGCTCTTTCTCAGTTGTTGCATAATTGTGTTGAGCCATAACAAGAGTCCTAGAGGTATAGTAAATGACATGAAGCTTCTTATCCTTTCGCTGTCCAAGAACAACTCCCACAAGGAAATCACTTGCATCACACATCACTTAAAAGGGAAAATCCCAGTCCGGTGGTTGCACAATTGGAGCACTTACCAAAGCTCCTTTGATCACTAAAAAGGCAGATTGGCAATCATCATCCCATTCAAACTTGACATCCTTGCACATCAGCTTCGTAAGGGGTCTAACAATCATTTAAAAGTCTTGAATGAATCTTCTATAGAAGCCTGCATGACCTAAGAAGCTGCGAATATCCTTGATGCATTTAGGAGCTTGCAAGTTAGTCATCACTTCAATCCCTTTCTCAGAAATCTTGTGTCCTAACACAATCCCATTCGTCACCATGAAATGACACTTCTCCCAGTTCAGCACTAAATGCTTATCCTCAAATCTCTGAAGATCCCTGCACAAGTTAGCAAGACATACATCGAAACAAGAACCACAGAAATAAAAATCATCCATGAAAACTTCCATGATATCTTCAATAAGTTCAGTAAAGATAGACAACATGCATCTCTGAAAAGTTGCTGGAGCATTACACAAACCGAAAGGCATCTTGCGATAAGCGTAAATACCAAAAGGACATGTGAATATTGTCTTCTCCTGATCGTCTGGGTGAATTGAAATCTGAGAGAAACCTGAATAACCTTCTAAGAAACAGTAGTAAGGGTGATTAGCCAATCTCTCTAACATCTGGTCAATAAAAGGTAAAGGAAAATGATCTTTGCGGGTTGCAGTATCCAATTTCCTATAGTCAATACACATTTTATGACATGTAATAGTTTTAGTTGGAATCAACTCATCATTCTCGTTCTTACCCACTGTTATTCCCCCTTTCTTTGGAACTACATGAACACGACTAACCCAACTACTATCAGATATAGGATAAATAATACCTTCATTTAGAAGTTTCATTATCTCTTTCTTAACAACATCTTTCAAGTTAGGATTTAGCCTTCTCTGATGTTCTACAGAAGTCTTAGATTCATCTTCTAAATGTATTCTATGCATGCACAAGTCTGGTGAAATCCCTGTGATATCGTCTAAGGTATAACCTAGAGCTCTATGATACTTTCTTAGCTTCGAAAGAAGTAAGGCGGTCTCTACCCTATTCAAATCAGCATTCACTATCACAAGTAGAATTAAGACCTAGAAACGCGTACCTTAGCCTGACTGGAAGAGGTTTAAGTTCCAGTTTTGGAGCTTTCTGCTCGCTCTGTTCATCAGTAAGGGACACATGGTACGGTTTATGTGGAGACTTGGCAGCTGTCTCCAACGATTCCACTTGGTTGGTCATCTTTTCAATACTCCTACAAGAGTCTAACATCATAGTATAACCTGAAACATCATCTCTAAGGGAAAAAGACTCATCAATAGCGTTAGTCAATGCAATCTCTAAAGGATCATCAAGTAAAAAGTTATCAGAAACTCCCTCAACAGCCTCTATGATGGTGTCCACCCAAAAGGATTTGGCATCTAGGACTGGTTTCTTCAAAACGTCTTATATTTTTTAACTTCATGACCATATCACCGAGTTGAAGATCGATCTTGCCTTTCTTCACATCAATAATAGCACCAACTGTTGCTGAAAATGGTCTTCCCAATATGAGAGGATCTTTTGGTTCTTCTCCAATCTCCAGAACCACAAAGTCGGTTGGTACAAAAGCTGTCCCAATCATCCCAGGAAGGTTCTTAAGAAATCCAACTGGATACTTCACAGAACGATCATCAAGGATAAGTGAGATCATGGTACCTTTTATATTCGTCATAACCAACCTTTTAGCCATATAAAGAGGCATAAGGTTCACACTAGATCCCAAATCACAAAGAGATCTTGCGAATGTAATATCACCAATCTCTACTGATAAAACAAAGCTTCTTGGATCTCCAAGTTTTTTAGGCATACGGTTCTGAAGTATCGAGCTACATTCTTCTGTGATTATCAATGCTCCCTCTTCTAAAGTGATCTTGCTTGTGAGCATGTTCTTGACATATTTCCTTAAAGAATGAATCATTTCACAAGCATCAGAGAATGGTAATCGAACGGTTAGTTCTTTGCTCATCTCCATGCACTTTGCATCTTCTAGATCCTTTCTAGACATCTTCAGTTGCACTGGGTACGAAACCTTAGGTTTGTAAACTCGAACTGGATTTTCAGCAATCTGGGGAGTTGGATCGATCGATCTCCCTAGTTTTCGAATATGTGATCGGTGGATCGATCGATCCCTCAGGGATCGATCGATCTAAACTTTCGTAACTCCCTGCCTTAATAGGATCGATCGATCTATGAGGAATCGACCGATATAGAGAATCTATATTTTTTTAATTTTTGGATCGATCGATCCATGCTTGGAACGATCGATCTCAACCCTTGCATCATTTCCAGATTTTTCCAAACTTGTCTTTTCTGTAGGTTTTTCAGTTTTTTTTACCAAAATTTCATCAGCTTTTTCTCTTACAAATAGTGACTTCCCACTTATCAACATAACAACATTCAAAAACTCCTCCTTAGAACTTGAATCAGACATCCCAGAAAGAAAACTTGGTGGTATTTTCACAGCTTTAGCGGTTTGAACCACTTGAGTATCCAAATGCTTAATATGAGTAGACAATCTTTCGAATTTTTGATTCATATCAGTGTATATGCTGTCCATCTTACCATTAAGTTCTTTTCGGATTGTTGCTGACTTTCTAGTATCTTTTTGAGCATAGCTTCCCTCTTATCCTCTTGTTGAGCTTGAGGTGGAGGTGTTTGTTGATAAGCAGGCTGAAATTGCTGTTGAAAGCCCCCCTGAATTGTAATTTGGAACAAAGCTCATATTCCAGTTTCCTTGAAAACCATTTCCAGCGTTTTGTAG
This sequence comes from Iberis pinnata, assembly GCA_900406425.1. Lineage (NCBI taxonomy): Eukaryota > Viridiplantae > Streptophyta > Magnoliopsida > Brassicales > Brassicaceae > Iberis > Iberis pinnata. The sequence goes on along the minus strand of OVBE01015636.1, from coordinate 1,149 downwards.
AAAAGCCTTCTGGGCAAAATGTAGCACCTGAAATCTACTACGTAAAAGAGCATTGGCCGAATGGCCGAGCCAAAGTATGAATGCTTCGGGCAAAGAGGTTAAAATCCAAAACTTAAGCATTTACCGAAAGAATCAAAGGAAACTTAAGTTGGTTCGTGAGAAATGTTGAAATTTGACTAAGTGTTGAATTCCTCACAAGTTGGATGGGAAGAATTCATGAACTGTTTGAGTGTTTAAGCATTAGTCTATTTATTTTTAATTTTTATAATTAATAATAATTAGACTACATAGGGGGTGGTGATAGTTGAGGGTTGGACCGGTTGGGATAGGATGCGATTATGGCTTAGTAAACCCCCTCAGATCATGCTTGGGAAAAATGATCGTGATGACAAGCATCATGTCCGTTTAGGAAGATCGATCAATGAAGATCGAAGATCATATCATGGTTTGATCATGATCAAGTGGTTAGGAATCCGACTGTGTGGGCTAATCAGTCAAGAATTGAGTGGTTCGACTGAAAGATGCATTAAGATGCTAAGAAAATCATTTAAGGAATAGTTTTGCTGAGAAAAGGTGTAAATTGGTCGAGGATCAGTCAAGGTGCTCGAATATGAACTGAACCATGCACATGTTTACCTGATGATGCGCATAGTTGATTATCATGCGGATAAAGAAGCTAACTCGTGAGAAAGAAAAATAAGAATGTGTGCGAGCAGTTATTCAGTTAGCTTGATTGGAACAGGTTGCCATCGAGCAGCCAGTCAATCAGCTGATCCGAGCAGGTTGCCAGCGAGCAGCTAGTCAGTCAGTTGATCTGAGCAAGTTTCCAGGGAGCAATCTGGTTTGGTGGTTACTAGCGTGTACTGTTTCTTTCTGGTTCGAGCAGTGTGCCTGTTCAGAATGCGGAAGCAGGATGTGGCATGTTTTGACTGGACCGTTTCCAAGCAGCTCGAGCCTTTTTCTTCACCATCGGGTTTCTTTCTCTCTTCATTGCGAAAATATCAGTCTTGAGAGTAAAAACTTCCATAGAATGCAAAACTTAAGGTTTTGAAGAAGAAATCCGTGAAAAGTGAGGAATCAATATGTGATAGAAGGAATTTTTCTAAAGTGATGGACGGTGTTTATCAATTTGTCCCCGGCAACGGCGCC